>CAKAOH010021130.1:0-124593 GCA_916701665.1 Sebastiscus tertius | reverse complement strand
AAAATAAGAATCATTGTGTTTTCGTTACCTTAGAATGAGCCGTTTATATCTACATATGGAGCAGGTCCTCTTCACGGACTCGGCCATAATGGGTCTACAGTAGCCCAGAACGGACAAACCAAACGCTGGCTCTAGATTCATTCAAGGAAGCACCATTTACGTAGCAATCAGTACTCTAAATCCTCTTTGGATTTCCTTTTAACTACAAAACACACTCATACACTAACCATCTTCTAAACTGAAGATCCCGATCAGGGTTGCAAGAAGCTGGAGCTGTCTCAGCACCATACTCTGTATATAAGAAGTGAACGTAGTCACTGTGACATCACCTATTGGTTTGTGGACTGGCGTTTTAAAGCCTCGAGTTCAGCATTTTGGTCATCTAGGTATCTGGCCTTCGTTATGTTGGTGAGTTGCAACCAGAAGTGACACGAGAGGGTGGAGCTAAGTACAACCGAACGCTGAATAAGACATTTTTAGGCAACCAAAAAGGTTCTAATTAACTTTAATGAACAGAAAACACACTGTGGAAGGGTTAAAGTTTTAAGACGAAAACACGGACAACACCGTGGTAGCGACCTGTCAATCACACAAGGTAGCCCTGCCCTAAAGTATACCCTGCTTTATGGTCTATTTGACTCTAAATGGGATCATCATTTACTAAATGAACATCATGCTGTATTGAAGACGACTTGAAACTAATGATTGAGACCATAAACTCATGTTTACAATGTTTACTGAGGTAATAAATCAAGTTAAAGATTATCAAAAAATACATTTTAGGGATCCTTTAAATGTGTTTTATTAAGAACTGTTTATATGTAGGCTACTAAGTGGGACAGTGTCAGTGCTCTCTGGTGGTCAAACTATGTCAGTGTAACATTATAAATGACTTGTCTGGTGTGTTCACTCTGTATGTGCATATACACAAGTGTATTATTTTTTCTGTTTGTTTAAGATATCATTACTGCTATTTTACTTGAATGTTGAAGTACATTAACATGTATCCGTACACACGTGTATTTTTTTCCTTCTTCCTTTCTTTTAAATTATTTTTTCATGCACAAATGGAAAACTTTACGTATCTAACATATTGCAATCACACTGTAAATTAAGCACCGTCTGTTTTTCAATAAAATAAACCTTTACAAAAAAACAACAACAACTAAACACCGATATTTTGCCGATAAACTATCATACTCCACTTTTCTTTATAGGCCACTGAGTAAAAGCCTTCTGCTGGGCCAGTCCTCTGGTTTAAATGTCGGCTTCATCTCCTTTTATTACTGGATTTCGTCAAATAAGGGATAATGGTTTTCACTTGTATGTAGGCTAATGTCTCTAATATTCTGTAGTTTGAAATTTTTTTTAAAAGTGAATAGCATACTTCCACTAGACAGTGTGCCCAGTGAAGGATAAAATGATTTTCCTGCTCAACAAGCATCTTATTCCACACACAACTTTCAGGTCAGAAAGGTAACGTTGAGGGCCGGCTTAAAGTATGGGCCATAAAGGCGGTCGCCTAGGGCCTCACCTTCTGGGGGGGCGCTGGTCACTCTCTAAAAATAAATAAATAAATAAATAAATAAACAAACACTTTTCACCCTTGTAACTCTCCTTTTCACTCTTTTTCATCTGCCCGGCTGCACTTATTTGTTAATAAATAAATTATAAATTATGTAAATTATAGTGAAACTGACTAAACACTTTTAAGCCAACAATATCAAGGACCAATTGTATATATTTATATTATAATAAATACAGTTATTTATGAAATTAAATAACATAATTTGTTGTCTTACAACTATTTTGATGTCTGATGTGTGTTGCGGTTTATGGAGCTAGGGTTAGAGCGGTGCCGGAGAGGGGCTCCAAATCCAAATATCGCCTATAGGGCACCAAAAGGGCTAGAGCCAGCCCTGGTAACATTAAAGGAGCATCAGGCTGTTTTGCAGGACTGTCATACTGTCATATTTCCACTGTTCAAGCTGCATTGCTAAGGAACAAAAAAATATTTCTACTTTGGCCCCAACCTGGAAAACTTTTATGAGGAACCTCCTCTGCATCAGATCAGAGGATCCAGCTTCCCAATCAGTCTCTTGTGTTTCACAAACTAAAAGTGCAACTTCATGTTAGCTTCTTCATCACTTAGTAATTTGAAAACCTGTAATTATATATTTGCAAGAAGCAATAAACAGTTGCCTAAAGGTGTGGCTTTGTAGCCTAATTATTTTGTTATTATGAAATTCAATAAAGATTTTAAAAAACGCAAATTTGCTGGCATTATTCTGTTGATAGCACCTAACTTCACTAAAGGTGGAGGGTGAACTATAGTTTAGGGCAGGGGTCAGCAACCTGCAGCTCCAGAGCCACATGAGGCTCTTTAGCTCGTCTCCTGTGGCTCCTTGTGGATTTTTAAAAATGGAAATGAATAACTGTTTATTGTTTACATTGTCATTTATATTTATCATTGTTGTAGGTCTATTGCAGTACGACGGAGTATTAGGGCCACATTGAGGAAAAAAATAAATAAATCTGAGATTTCGAGAATAAAGTCATAATATAAAGAAATAAAAAGTCAATTTTTATGAGAAAAAAAGTTGTAATATTATGAGAATAAAGTCATAAGTTTATGAGAAAAAAAGTTGTAATATTATGAGAATAAAGTCACAAGTTTATGAGAAAAAAAGTTGTAATATTATGAGAATACAGTCAATATTATAAAGTAGTAATTTTACGAGTTATTTTCTTTTTTTCTCGTAAAGTTATGACTTTATTCTCGTAATATTACGACTTTTTTTCTCGTAAAGTTATGACTTTATTCTCATAATATTATGACTTTATTCTGTAAATCTCAGATTTGTTCTCCCTTAATATGGCCCTAATACTCCATAGTACATTTGCACTTTGGCCCTCACTGCATTAGACTTATATACTATATACTCAGACTGCAAACTGTGTTACCTTCATCACAATGCTCAAATGTTTTGCAGCTCCAGACAGAATTTTTTTTTAATTTTGACTAAAATGTCTCTTTCGATAGTAAAGGTTGCTGACCCCTGGTTTAGGGGGAAAAGACGAAGCAAAAAATGTTCAATTAGTGAAAGTAAGAGCCCCATGCTGCATGCCCTCACCTGTTCTGCTTGTCCAAACTGAGAACCTAACTGCACGAAGTGTTCCGGCCGGATGAAGCCGTCCGAGTCTTCGTCACACACGTCGAACACCTCTTTGAGGATCTTCACAAAGGTCAGCAGATGCTCCGGCTCAGAAACAACGTCTTCATCCATCATTGTAATGCTTTATTCTTCTTCTTTCGGGGTGTTTTGATCAGGACGTGACTCACAAACACACCATGCTGTTTGCAAACTGCTCGAGCTATGCGCGTGTGAGACAGGAGCTCGTGGATGCTGCTGCACGCGAGGGGGAGGAGGAGGAGGAGGAGAGGAGGAGGAGTGATGTTGGTGATTGACAAGATAATCACAACCCGGAAGCACAGCAGTGTTTTCAATTACCAGTAAAGTACAGAAGAACACTTATCTCTCACCTCCTCCCACTCAGTTTGTCATTACTTCTTCACCTTCACTGAAGTGTTTGTAACAACTAGTTGCCAAAGAAAACAATGTGGCAAGTAATGTGTCACAGTAAGGTAGTAAAATATGAGCAGAGGCTATTATGAACTATCCTGCTGAAAACAACAAACCATATAGCACAATAAGCAAATCACAAGAAAATAGCCTATAAAGTATAAAAAAGTAGTGTGTGAATAAAAACTGAGAGGATAAACAAGAGAGGACAGCCTTGGTGATGCACTGATCCAACTTTTCAGTCCCGATAACGACAGCGATACCTGGGCTTTGGGTATCGACCGATACCGAGTACCGATCCGATACCAGTGTTTAATTAATAAGCTGTATGTCTCACTGTGTGGAAGTGACTGGGATCATTCTTTAATGTCTAAGGCAACATCAGGCTTGACATTAAACATTGCTTTTCTAACTTTGTAAAACAAAATGTAACAAACAAATACATAGATATGAATTTACTGAATTGTTGTTTATTGTTAAAATAGTAAATTGTACACCAGCAACTTAGTAAAAATCTTCTAAATTAACAGGAATTACAGTTTAAGTGTAAACCTTTTTTAATGCACCTCATGGTGGCACCAGAGGAAATTCAAGTCAGACCCAAAGTTGAGATATTTCACAGGATAAATGAAAACTTTGACCTGCTGGTGGCACTAGAGGAAAGGTCAAAGTCATTAGGATTCATCATCAGGGTACCACGTCTGTACCAAATTTCTTGGCATCAGCTGCACATGACTGAGCTTCACGGTTCTCTGGTTTACATGATTTACATGATGACAAAGGTCCTGGTTGAATGATTGTGCTATTTGTGCATTCATGGCTGTATTTCTCAATACACTTTAATTTTAGTATCTTATCAGAGACATGTTTACACCCAGGATGGAAGGTGAATGCTGTTAATAAGTTAGTGGGATAGAAAGCAGCATCACATGCAAAGACCAGATGTAAAATCACTGATTTATGAGGTGATGCTGTGCTACTGTCTGGAGGGGAAACACAAAATTCTCCCTATTTTGCATCGTGAACGGAAAGATGTTTTGCAATGAAAATTGTACATAAAATTCACTTTCTAATGTACATTTTACTTTTTAAACTATATTTGATCATTTATTTGGTAGATCATGGCATTACATAAGTAGAAGATTACAAGATTTGGGTATGAGATTCAATCTGGGTAGAAGGTGACCAGATCTGGATGTGACCGTTTATGAGTATATTCAAATCGGTATCACACCAAAGCATGTAATAGATCAGCCTGTCCACCAGAGGATAGGTTTATGCAACAAAACCACTTCGTTAGGTTTAGGAAAAACATCTTGGTTGGCCTTAGATTAAGTTTTTAAACTAAGTACAATACGTATGGAAACAACGTAACATCAGTACGGAAAACATGTGACAAACGTCACTACAAAACACTTCACAAACCTAACTTACAAAACAAAACTCCAGTCTCAAACACAGGTGCCCCGGTTAAAATCTGTTTCACTAGTTCTGAGTGTCGTATAATTACGGGGATGCAGTGACATACATTACATTCTGTACAGACTACATGGCGTGCAAATGACACGCCTAAAGCATTTACCTTGTGCATTATCGTGTCATTCACAGTGTTAGTGTGTTCTTTACCGCGTGTCATCCGCAATCAGGGATGAAATCTTTGTCATACTTTCACTTTGCATAAGTATGGTGGGTTAAGCACAATAATGTTCTCGTCCTGAAAACCTGTTTTAACATTGGATCTCGTCCAATCTGGCACACTATAGATTTCCTCGTACCTGAGGAGTGGAGTGAGGTGTGTCATCTGTCTAAATTGTAACCTGCAGTAAATGTTGTCTGAACAGAAACAAAAACACTCTCAATAGAACTCCCCCTCAAATCGTCTACTGGCTACAGCTGTGTTGCTGATGTAACCTGCGTCACACTGTAACGTTTGCCATTTTAAGCAGTGAAAGTGACGGTCAGTGTCGCCTAATGAGAAGTTGCTGCCTGAATGTTTTCTACACTGAACTTAAATGAGAAAGAGAGAGTGGAGATAAACGATGCATTAACGGATTCACTAGTATCAGACCCAAGAGACATGCAGTAGAGTCCTGAATAGGCAGGAAGGTCACATTTCTGGACTATTCTGACAGACTTAGCAGAGTTTTATTAGTTTTAGTTTGTGTTAAGACAACATTTAGCCTGATGCAGGTCACAATCTAGACAAATACGACACACCTCATTCCACTTCACAGGGACAAACAGATTTCTAACGTGCCAGTCTGGATGAGAGCCGTGGTTAATTGTGTAACAGGAAAATTACCACAACACTTTTCTGGTTTGGATATAATCCAGAGTTTTTCTATTAATGGGTTCACACTCAAAACCGATTTTCAGGACGAGAACATTATTGTACTGAAAAAAAACACCATGTAGGTGCAAAGAAATTTCTGATAGTGTGACAAAGACTCCGTCCCTGATTGTGGATGATAACACATGGTAAAGAAGACACTCAGTAATATACTCATTAGCGGCCATCCAGATACACACTTATTCTACCCAGTTCTGGTCTTATTCTACCCAGATGTGGCCTTATTCTACCCAGATGTGGTTTTATTCTATCCAGATGTGGTCTTATTCTATCCAGATAGGGTCTTATTCTTCCCAGTTCTGGTCTGATTCTACCCAGATGTGTTCTTAATCTACACAGATGTGGTCTTATTCTACCCAGATGTGGTCTTATTCTACCCAGATGTGGTCCTTTTCTTCCCAGATATGATCTTATTCTATCCAGATGTGGTCTTATTCTACCCAGATGTGGTGCCACTCTACCCAGATCGGGTCTGATTCTACCCAGATGTGGTCTTATTCTACCCAGATATGGTCCTATTCTACCCAGATGTGGTCTTATTCTTACCAGATCTGGTACCACTCTACCCAGATTGGGTCTTATTCTACTCAGATCTGGTCCTATTCTACCCAGATGTGGTCATCTTCTACCCAGATCTGGTCTGATTCTACCCAGTTCTGGTTCTACTCTACCCAGATCTGGTCTTAATCTACCCAGATGTAGTCATCTTCTACCCAGATCTGGTCATCTTCTACCCAGATCTGGTCCTATTCTACCCAGATGTGGTCATCTTCTACCCAGATGTGGTCATCTTCTACCCAGATCTGGTCTGATTCTACCCAGTTCTGGTCTGATTCTACCCAGATGTTGTCATCTTCTACAGAGCTGGTCTTAATCTACCCAGATCTGGTCGTCTTCTACTAATGTAATGTCATGATCTACCAGAATAAATGATCAAATATTGCCTAGTGTCTTTTATAGACAATTTTCACTTGAAAACATCTTTCCGTTCAAAAGTTACGTTTTCGTCAGTTTTGTGTCATAACGACAATTTAATGTCAGAAATGGGATCTCGTGGTTGACTTACACAAAAAAAGTGTCTTCATACATGATTCGAGGTGCTCTGGTTCAAAAGTTAATTCATCAAGATGTTGCCAGCGGTCTTCTTGGATTTGGCCCTCTGGCAAAAAATCCTAGGATTTTTGGGGGAGGCAAATTTTTTTATAAAAGGTCATTAGAAGTCAAATGAATCATCTTACGTAGAGACTGTTCACATAATTTAGGTTCTGGATCTCACTATAGCCTACATGATGAAAACTAATTTCTTGGTTAAAACGGGGAACTTTTGTTCATAGAAAATGATTCATCCGTGGTATTTCAAAAGAGCAGAGCTTAACATGGTAACATGACTAGTCTTCTTCCTCAAAAATATTCCACCAGCTCACCAGTAGCTTTTTCTCTTCTGTATCTGACATGCGTCTTTATGTTTACTTCCCTGCACATATTTGTTTGTATATTTGGTGAGAATGACACGAAATATGAATCCTTACAAGAGATTCTATAGCAAATGTGTTAAACCCAGTTTCCTTAATAAGCATAAATTCAGAAATGCAGATGGCGTGTTTTTAAAGGGTTTAAAATGTTGTTGCACCTGATAACTCTTTATAAGAAGAGGCTGTTAAAGAAAAAGTGATGGGCAGAGCACCTGATCTGCACTCATGATTCGATTTACTACTATAACTGGCTTCACTATCAATAAAATACTAGAAGCAATCCTCCTTTTGATGAATTGATTATGAAATATGAGTCTTCATTTTGCCGAGTGCTGGTGGAAGTTCCCAGAGTAATGTTCCCCGACTAATGTGATTTAAATCTGTCCCCTTATCCTCTTAAGGAATATTTACCACCTTGATATGAATTAGATTTATAATGAGCTCTTTAATTCTCCTCTATGCTTGAGTTCTAGTCTGCTGTTGTGCAAACTAAACTACTTCTGCTTCTCATAGATTCAAGTTTGGAGTTGTTGATACAGTTTATAAACATCTTGTTCCATCTATCAGTGACCCAATTCTCCATCTCTATTATCCAATTTCTCTTTTTTCTTCCATCATCCGCAGATGTGGCTGCCTCAGACTTTTCCCACACTTTGAAGTCTACTTCTTTTTGCATTACAAAGAGCAGGCTTTTGTGTCGACTCTAATAAACTTGTTTTCAGGCCTGAAAACAAAATGTTGTACTCTGCATTCAATCTATGATAGTATTTAGTTTTTATTTCCTCAAGTAACAAAACAACCGCATAACGACAACTAAAAGTAGATTGGATCAGTGAAGAAACAGAAAGCAATGACGCACTTCATCATGATAATATTTCATGACACTTTTTCTTTAATAATCTTCTATTGAACATCTCCGTCTGCTTGACTCAGTTTAACAGCTTAAGGTATCAGACCGTTGCACTTCATTTCCACCCATTTTTATTAAACTGTATCACAAAAAAATTTAATTCCAGAGTTGCATATTATAAGAGTTTTTAATTTGAAGAAATAAATATACTAATGTGACAGGCTAACATCTTTCTCACTAATGTTGCAGCAGGTAAATGTGGGGCTTATTTCATCTGCTTTATACACTGTCGGCTTGCTTAATCCATAATAATACATCAGACCTATTCAACTGGCGTCCCGTGGGCCGAATCCGGCCCTTTAACAACCTCAATCCAGCCCTTTGATCCTTTATAAATATGAAAAAAGTATTTAAAAAATAATAATAATTTCTTCCAAAAAGAGTTTATTCCCATTCATCAGCGTTACCACTCACGCTGTTGATGCTGTTACGGAAAAACAATGTGTTTTTATTTAAATAATGTAATAAAGTTTGTGGTTGTTTACATTATTTGATTATTAGAAGATTTGATTATTAGCCCATTCATTAGTTATGTCTTAAGGACAGAAATACTGCTAGAGAGGCTGTTTCAGTAGAGGGAATTCAGGAGAGTCAAAGTGAAAAAAAAAATGTTAAAAGCAACATTATGTTTATTAAAACAACAACCTACTAAGTTTAAAAAGGTGTATTATTTTCACATTCAAATTCCTAGCTTTGCAGATCAGACATAGGACATGTAAATGTCCAGCTCCTTGGCCCTTCACTGTTTTTCACATCTGGCCCTTCAACAAATTTAATTGAATAGGCCTGAAATACATCATGATTTATTAGTTTATTTATATTTTGTATTAATAACATGAATCTGCAGAGTAGCTAGTAGCTAATGTTGTCAAATAAATGTAGTGGTAAAAAGCACAATATTGTCTTCCTCCAAAATGGAAATGCTCAAATCAAGTACAGTACTTGAGTAAATGTACTTAGTTACATCCCACTACTGATTATCGAGCACACCTACCACATCCTGATGACATGTTCTCTCTCTCTCTCTCTCTCTCTCTCTCTCTCTCTCTCTCTCTCTATATATATATATATATATATATATATATATATATATACATATATATATATATTTGCTGTGTCCCACATTAATGTGCTGACACAGAAATATCTTTACATCTGGGTTACAGGGGCCCGCTATTTATTCTCAATACCAGTGGACTCCAAAAAAGGAAGTGTGTTTACTGGTTCAACTTCCCCTAATCGTTCTGTTTTCAAGAGGATGTGATACATATTAAGAAAACAGAAGAGAGAGAGAGAGAGAGAGAGAGAGAGAGAGAGAGAGAGAGAGAGAGAGAGTAGTCAATGCTTGTATGTGCTTTCTTACTCTATTCAGTCTTCCTCTGGTGTCAAAGATGCAGGTTGTTAGTGGTGGACAATCACTTTGGATATACACTCTGATATTCACTTCTCTACAACTCTGGGGTAAGTATCACAGATGTTTCTACATTATTCTCATCGTTATTTCTTTTTTTTGTCTAACAACAATATATTTCCACTAGAAATATCTATTTACTGATGTTTTGGGGTTAAAGAAGAAGTAAATAATGGTGAAACTGCCATTAGATATATAATCGTTTACATAAATAAATCTGTTTGTTGTAAATTTACTAAATATAGAAGTTACCGGCAACATCTGTATTTCGAGTTCATCATTTTCTCATCATCAGCTGCAATCACCAGTTTGGTACAAAGTGAGCGTCACCACATGTTGCAATTCCAGCGATGATTTTTACTTCACTGTTGCACCGCCTTAAAATATGTGATTCTTGCTGTGCTTTATACCTTTCTCTCTCTCCTGTCTAGGAAGACTTTCAGCCTCCACTTCCTCTCCCTATCTACCCCAACCTACACTAGACGTCCAGTGGAGGTCAGAGGGCTCAGTGGTTCTGGTCTGCCGGGCCCCAGGGGGCCAGCGAAGGCTTCAGTTCATGTTATACCGAGACACAGAAAGGGTACTTTTTTTTGTTGAGGATGTACTGTATGTTTTCTGTTGTGTCTTGTGCTTCCCTGTGTGTCTTATTCCTCTTTGTGTTTCTCTTTGTTCTTTGTAGGTGGACTCTCAGGAGCTGCAGTCTGGTGCTGAGGAGGTTCAGTTCACTGTGACGGTGAAGGATTCAGTACAACGCTTGTGCTGTCTGTACAAGGGCCAGGATGGTCGTTACAGTGCGTTCAGTCCCTATTTCTGGCTGGAGTCCACAAGAGGTGTGTCTATGTTTTTAAAAAAATCCATATCTTGATAGAAATCTTGCCTGAGACTGATTACAAATCTGATTTGAGTCTCAGTTTCTTGATGGAAACTTTAACGGACAAAACATTTTCTCTCTTTTACTTGTATTTCTTTTACTGAGAGGACAAAGCAGAGCGAAGTTGGCTCCAGGCCGTAGCTCCACCTCTGATTAAAAGTGGAAAAACAGAGTCTGTAGAGTCAATCTGTTCAGCTCGCACCCAGTAGTTATTCTACATGTGGTATAACATAATAAACACTCCCATCCGCTCCTCTCCAACCCCCGAAACACACTGCTGCATGCAGGTGCTGTCTGTGGTCTCTTATTGTCCTCCGCTCTGTGGGTGTGTGCAGTGGTGGTAACATCCTGCTCTTCATTTAGAAACCACACACCTACACACACACACACACACACACACAAACATCAAACACAATGCGTACTGGCTTCCAGTGTTGACGGTTACAGAGGGAAGTTTGGCTAGCAACGGTGGCAAACCAAAGTTGTCAGCATTATTGTATGGGGTTTACTAGAGTTTATGACTTTTGTGCCAGTTGAACTATAAAAGACGTAGTTGTTTCATTTTTTTTCCCCTTTCTGAACTTTTCCAGATGCTACCCCCACTCGCTCCATGCCCTCTCTCCCTCCTCCAGTCCTGTCCGTCAGTCCCTCTACTGGTGTGGTAAAACGTGGGGACATGCTGTCCTTCAGCTGCTCACTCCCTCTCCTGTCCCAGGCTCAGCCCCATTCCAGCCATAACAACAACCCAGTGACCTTCCTTTTGCTGAGGGCCGCTGAGCGAACAGGGCCGACATCTGTTATCCTCCAGCCTCCGGCCGGTCAGGTATCGAACCCTGAACCCCAGCCAGGAGCCTTCTCCGTAGGGCCAGTGAGGGGGGGAGAGGAGGGCGAGTACACCTGCCTCTACCAGATCACCAAGGAAACGGGATTGGTTAATTCAACCGTCAGCAACATGGTTCAAATCACTATTTCAGGTGAGGATGACCCACATGACTTTTTCAGCATCCCTGTTGTTTACCTTGTCGCTCCATTGACTTCCTATAAATCTTTACTAATGTTTATAAACCTGCTTTACATTAAGTGTGTTTTTCTTTTGATTTTATTCAGTACAACTCAGTCAAACTAGTTTTTCTTTGCATTTTCCAAAATTGTTCACTTATTTTATTGTTCTGTTTTTTTTCTGACTCACCTTTTGTCATTTTGCATTTATGAATTAGATGTTATAACTATCATTATGATGCATTCTGAAAAATATAATTTGAATTAATTATTGTATGCAAATATTTAACATTTGCAAAGGAGGTGAAAGTTGTTTTTAAAATGTTAGAAAATAGTGAAAATGTCCATATAACAATTTCCCAAAGTTCAACCTGACCAGTGGGGGAAGAAGTATTCAGGTCTTTTACTTAAGTAAAAGTAGAAATACTACAGTATAGAAACACTGTGTTACAAGTAAAAGTCCTGCATTCAAAATATGACTTCAATAAAAGTACAAAAGTATTACTATAAAATATACTTAAAGTACCAAAAGTAACAGTACCCATTTCAGAATCATACGTAATATATCACTTGATTATAATTATTTATGCATTAATGTGTTCTTCACTTTAATGTTGCAGCTAGTAAAAGTGGAGCTCATTTTAAATACTGCTCGGTAGCTTAACCTATGATAATATATCATAATGTATTAGTTAATATATTTTGTATTATTAATCTAAATCTGCAAAGTAACAAGCAGTTTTCAGATAAATGTAGTGAAGTAAAAAGTACAATATTTCCCTCTGAGATGTAGTGGGGTAGAAGTAGAAAGTAGCATGAAATGGAAATATTCAAGTAAAGTGAAACCTCAAAACTGTACTTAAGTACAGTACTTTAGTAAATATACTTAGTTACATTCCACTACTGAACCTGACATATTTTATTTGCAGAAACAAATTGCTGGAACTAGCATTTTTTTTAACTTAAAGATGAATTGATTATCACAATTGTTGCAGATTAATAACAATTAATAAATTAACAATTTCACTTCTAGTTGAAACATCATATTCCTCTAATCTAGTAACATCATGTATTTTCTGTAAATACAATAAGATATAGAGTACATGGCAGCACCTTTCACTAATGTTTCCTCTGATTTTGTGGGTTGCCAGACGGGTTGCCAGTTCCCACCCTTGTCCTCCGGCAGCAGACGGACGTGTGGCACTTGCTCTGCACGGGGTCTCCCGCGTACCCCGGCGCCGTGTTCACCCTCTACCTGGCTGATAATGAACTTCCTGTTACCACTCAACACGCCACCATGATCGACCATCAGCTCTCCTTCCCAGTGCCTGTCCAGGACGCTCCAGTGGCGTTCTACCAGTGCCAGTATGGCATCCTACTGGGAGAGAAATGGAGCCACTCTGAGCGCAGCCTCCCTTTGCCTGTAACCAGAGGTGCAGATTTACAGTTGTACTGTATGTGTGTGGTTTTATTAGAGCGTAATTTGACATAAAATGTGACTCCTTTTTCTAATCTTTCAGGAATTCCTCCTCCATCATCAACAGGTACATGTCATTATTTCATATTTTATCTATTGTGAGTGGCAGGAAGTAACCTACCTCCAAATATTTCTCACACTAATACCAATGTGATGTCAGCAGATCTGTCCGGTGTGGACTGGCCTCTCGTACTGGGCTCTTTCTCCGCCGTGGTGTTGTTCCTCTGTTCACTGGCCCTCGTGGTTGTTGTGGCACGCAGGAAAGGTATCCCACACATGAATTTCTGCTTTCTCACATGACACATTTACATGTCATGATTGTTTTTCCCTTGTGAAACTTATTATTTCCTCTCTTTGTTGTCTCTCCGCTCTTCTTTAAAGTAAAAGCAGCAGCTGAGAAAAAGAAGAAAAGGTATTGTCTTTTTTAGTGCTCATTAGTGTTAAATACCAAGATCACTGCGTTTGTCTATTCTGAATCATTTTGTCTTCTTAAAGTTATGACAGACAACAATTGCAAATATTGTTTCTCAAGTTGGCAACATAACAAACTGTTTAAAGGGAAGATTATCAATAAAACACACAGTTTAAAATTGCTCAGAATGTACTATAATGGCCATCAGAGAAAAGTAGTTGCACTTTATTGATCCCACTCCCACAATAACAACATCCATTTGACATAATAGACTTGCATTTACACAGCTCCGATTTGGGCTTATCAAGTTGATTTTCATATAACGTGGCACATAAAATGTATTATTGCAATTGCGGAATTGGTATTGTGGTAAAAAATGTTGTTGTGTTGACTTGTTTCAGGGAGGAAGCACAGTTCTGGACTCAAGTTCACGCTAAGGACCATGTTGTTGGTGAGTTTACGATCATAAATGTAACTTGTTAATTGTCTATCTATTCAGTTTACTTCCATTTCTTTGAGGCGATTTTAATAGTTCTGCTGTATATTTCATGAAGAGATATACTGATAAACCACTGCTTCACGCTGTGTATGCTTTCTTCTTCTTTGTTTTGCAGACCTTACACTCAGACGTCCAAGCTTCGCCTCTCAGGTAATTATTAATCAATACCCGAATCTCCAATTGCTAATACACATTCTTGGGTGATTTATCAACTATGATTAAGCAATAGCTTCCTTTTACCTTCGTATGTTCTATTACTTGAGTTAAAGGATATCAAGGAGATGAAATCTCTCTTTACTTTGACTTTCTCAGACTGTCTGTCTGTGGCACCAAGCCCAGTGGTTCCGACTGAAGATGTGAATCTAAACAGCTGGACACAGCAGTTCTTGGCAAACAGGACGTAAATAGTGCATTTTCAGCAGTGTACTAATAATACAAATTTGGTGTTTTGAGTATTTGCAGCAGCAGGACAGTGTTTGGACACACAGTACTTGTTAGCAGGGTTATTTTGTCCAGTTATTTGTTGACAATAAGAAAAACATAGAATATGACAAGACTTTCAAGCAAGTTCAACTTTGCATTAGTATTCATTCTGACACAAAATAAGGCCGATCATGTGCATGTTTTCTGACATCAGTCTGCTTCTTCTTTTGGTATTTCTGGTATTTCTGCGGCCTCTGCGGTATGTTTCTCCTGTATTCACTTTGACAAACAACTGTAAACATCCCTGATCCCTTTGCTGTAAACAAACACACACAGACACACTCATGTGCGCACACACTGCCAATCACCAAGCACACTGTCAACCCACACATATTCCTTGTTAGTGCTGTAGCGCAGGGTTTGGGTCCGCCTCTCATTACTTGTAATCACCTTCATTAATTAGCTGGATGAAGGGCTCTCATTACACTAAAGGCTGTCTGTGCACTGTTACTGAATAGAGGACATAATGCTGTCATCGCCAGCTGATGGAAAGACCAACCAGCTATCAAGAAACAGCTGAACTGAATATTTAATATCAGATGTGTCTCAGTCTGAGCAGTGATATCTTACTGTACCTTCTGCTTAAAGAGCAGTAGTTCCATCACGAATCACAGCTTTTGGAGGGTATATTTTTGTCAATTATGTCTTGTTTTATTAGAGACAGTTTTCTGTGATTTTCTGAACAAACGTTCAGTAAACAGAGATCAAAAAAAGGAAGAAGAAGACGTTATTGATCCCTGAAGGGAAATTCAATTTGTATTCTCTGTTTACACAGTACACAAATACATACACACATGCACTAACAGGACCTATACACATGCATTAATGGAGAGATGTCAGAGCGAGGGGGCTGCCCATGAAAGGCGCCCCGAGCAGTTGGGGGTTTGGTGCCTTGCTCAAGGGCACTTCACCCCAAGAGGCATACAGGTACTTGGTCCAGGCGGGGATTTGAACCGGCGAAAATGGGGAAAGAAGAAGTGGCGGTTTAGATTAAAGCAAGAGGAAATAGCAGAACTTTACCGAAACTTTTTTTTTTTTTAACTTTCAACATGAGAGAATGGGAGAATGTAGACGCCATCAGAAAACGGGGTATTTTTGGGAGATGATGTATCTGTAGTGATGGAAGTGATACTAGGTTATGAAATACCCAAGATAATGTGCTGTTTTTAGATACCCAGACACAGGGAGGCTTGTTTAAAAGTAAAACCAGTGGTATGATATGAACTAACAGGAAACATTATGCTGAGATCTTTAACAGCTTGTTTCTGTGTGTGTTTTACGTGTAGGAGTGGGCCAGCGTGGACTCAACTACAGAGACGGCCTCCAGATCTCCTTTATGGAACTCACACTCCACATTCACAACCCCGATCCATCCGATCCATTAGACATGTTTGTTTCTCTCTCTCTCTCTCTCTCTCTCTCTCTCTCTCTCTCTGTATACTTTATTGAGTTTATCAGTATAGCATCAGTTGGAGTTACACAGCAGGACAGGAAGGGCTATTTCCCCAGTTCCTATTTCATGTGCAGCAGTAAAATTGTACAATTTGACAGGATATGATGTTTGTTTGATCTTACATGTGACTGAGCCAGTGAAAATACACATGTTATTATTATTATTATTAAGTTTGTATCTATTTTGTGAATACTTTACCTTAAGTTTACCTTCAAAGTTTATTCTTGACCTTAGAAAATGACGAAACAATCTCACCCTAAGGTCCTTTTATCATGGAAAGCTCTGGGGCTTTCCATGATATTACAGGATGTTCGTCAGCCGATGCAGTTCGAGCAGACGTCGACGATTTAATAATAGCTACTAAATGGATTGTTTTGTATCATACCTGTTTAACTGTTTAGGCTTAACTAACATTACAATTTATTTTGTAGTGCTATTTCCAGATTTGCAATACCTTACAGTGCCAATAACATTATGTAAAATCAAAGTCTGTACACGTAACTATTTATATTTAACTATATATATGGAGCTTTGAACATTTTTTTTGCAGTTACATATAAATGGTGATAATAAAGTTTATTTATATAGCACTTACTGTTTCAAAAGCAGAGATTTCAATGTGCTTTACAGGGAAGAAAGGGAAAAAAGACACATACAACATGAGAATATCTATACACAGATGTATTACATAGATACAGTAAATATACTAACCTAAATGCACACATAAATACACGAGGGCTGCAACTAACAATTAGTATTATTGTTGATTAATCCGTCAATTATTTTCTCAATGAATCAATCAGTTGTTTGGTCTATAAATGTCAGAAATTGTGAAAAATGTCGATGAGAGTTTCTTAAAACCCAAGATGACGTCCTCAGATGATGTCTTGTTTTATCCACAACTAAAATATATTCAAATTACTGTCATAGAGGAGTAAAGAAACCAGAAAAGATTCATATTTAAGAAGCTGGAATCGGAGAATTTTGACTTTTATTTCTTTTTTTAACAGATTAATCGATTATCTGGTGACACAGTTGACGATTAATTTGACAATTTATCGATTAATCGTTGCAGCTCTAAAATATACATATGCAAACAAATCATTTACACAAGGCAATAAAAAAACATTACATTTTCAGATGTGATTTAAAAGGGTATACTGATTTTTGCAGGAGTTGAGGTTCCTTAAGTGCAAACGCTTGGTCATTTTTGATCTGTAAACAGCAAACAGGTTCCTGCCTGAGGACATCCAACTGTGTGCAGGATGATAAGAGCAGAGCAATTCAGAAGTATAATCTCAGGCCCGGGCCGGGACATAATGATGCATCTCACACGTTTAATATGTGCTGGCAGACCCGTGTGACATAGTGTGTAGTGATCGTGAAGGAAAAGACAACTAACAACACTTACTGAAATTGTCCTGCTGTAGTTTTGCTAAATACTCTGCAGAGGGCACCGTTTGGATATAATTTGAAAGTCAAAAACACACCTAAGGTACAGCACAGCATAAAGAGTGTCATTTAGCAAGCTGATCTCCTTTATAATGACAAAACAGGTCCTGAGTTCAGTGGAACAAAGTGACTCTGAGGTGCATGAATCCTGGTGTATCCACAGTAATGCAACAGCAGGCAGTTTGATGGGACAAGCATGAACCCAGAGGACATTTATGACTGAGCCCTCATATCTACAGTATATTAGTTTTTTTCTACATTGTAAGTGAATATGCTGAGACTTCAGTACTGTGCGAAAGTAAGAAAGTAAAAGGACTCAGGAGGGAGAGACGCCTTCCACCTGTTCGTGGCTTTTATGGTGGACAATAACTCAGCAGAGAAGGGCTGTCATTGTAGGACGCTGCAGAAAGCCACCTCTGTATATGTACTGAGTTTTATTACATTTTACTGCACAGGGCCGGTAGCAGAAATGCACACGTGGGAACGTATTTATTCATTTCTCTTTCAAACATACAGAAAAAAAAACAGACAGCATGTGAGGACAGGAAAAGGTGGATTAATTAAAGGGGACATATTATTAAAAACTCACTTTTTCAGTGCTACATTTGGCTATCTGGAGGGCCTACCAACCCACAAACTGTGAAATAAGACAACCCGGTCAGCTTTTGGTGGGCTGTCTAGATCAGAAAACACAGGCCTTTCTCAAACCGGACCATCCCTCCTCCCACTCCACGACAGAGTGAACTCTGCTTGTAGTCTAAGGCACACACATGAGGTGTATAGGGTATAAATATAGTGGCAAGCTTTGGGACGAACTTCCCTCTCTCTGAAAGAAACAGAAACTGTCGTAACGTCGTGTAACCATGGTTTTGTGTCAAGCAGCAACTGTTGCACACAGCACTATAATAATAATAAGCTACATAAGTAAGTGTGTGGGCAGTGAGGTGGCAGACGCATTACATTCACTCCACATAAAACAGGGCTTAAGCCTATAGAGAAAAATCTGAATCTGAATCTTTACTTACAGATTTTTCATATACAAGGAATTTGCTTTGTTGTTTTGATGCATAAACAAGAAAGAAAATATAGAATAGAAAAAAATACAATGAAAATATATATAATTTATATAAAAAATAGGCCTACTTTTAAAAAAATCTGTACAATGTATCTGTTTAAAATGAAAGAGCTTGGCAAGAATGTGCAAAGATATATTTTAGGGAATGTGCAAAGGTCATAGTATTAAGAATAAAAGGAATATGCAAAATAAAATAATAAATAATAATAAAACTTATTCTCATGCTTCTTTGGTGGCATTTTTTTTCTTTTAGTTTTTTTTTTAACTCTGATTCTATCTATGATGTTTATGAGCTGCTTGGTTTTTGCAGCAGTTCTTGTAAATAGACAACACTTTACAATCAAATTAACACGTCTACTGTTTTCTAGACAGATTTCTAAGTTATTAATTCCTGTATGACAATATTAAATGTCTATCTTAGTTTGAGCTGTTTATGTTTGTACAGGTAGTTGCACGGAATGTACATTTGTATGGAGCGTGTTCCACGACGAACACAAAACTCACGCATGTAGCCAGTAAGTTGGCATCGATGCAGGCTCGTTGTTGGGAGGGTTTTAAAACCCACTTCCACTCCCCCGCACGCGAACGTGCAGAGTGGAAGTAGGTATAGAGAGAAGGTGTAAGGGGTGGTTTGAGAAAGGCCCCTTGAGAACTACCTTTACAAAGGTGCACCATGTTTTTCTCACAAGCCAATCAGAGCAGACGGGGCTTTTTTGGGAGGGGCGCTTAAAGAGACAGACACTAAAACAGAGCAGTTCAGAGCGAGGGTGAATACAGGCATATTCAGACAGATAGTATGAGGAAGATAATGTGTTTTTTGAACATTACAGCATGTAAACATGTTCTAGTAGAAACCCAAAGTACAAGTATGAACCTGAAAACATGCATGCTATGTCCCCTTTAAAGGATCGCAAAAGTCTGTTTGATTTGTCATGTCTGAGTCAGTTTACTCTTCCTGTGCGGTCACACACAAGCACATGCAAACACAGTGAAGATATTCAGCTCCAGATAATGGTGATTTGTTTGAATAAGAGGCAGAATAACGATAAGAGGCTTGAGCGATGCAATGAATTAAAGTGGCACCTTAATTTGCACCCACAGCACACTGGCTCGTGGCAGCCTCACCCTGTGCATACTGTATATGTGACACACTGAACTATGACTCAGGTCGATAATAATTTACATCTGCAATCTTGAATCTCATGATAATTGGCCTTTTATTGCCACCCCATGCTGCGTCTCCATGTATTAGCTAAAGGGCTGGCTGAGCAGGAAGGTGTGTGCTGAAATCTGAAGACTGTGGGAGTTTTGGCAGTCGGTTAGGGTTCGTAATTTAATTCAATCTGTTGCAATGCACTTCATCAATTTAGCAAGTCATGACTAAAGGAAGGATTTAGGTTGGGTTGCAAATTGTCTCATGAGATTATCTTCAATAGATTACAGAGAAAAGTGCTGTTGCTTTGTCCTTTTTTCTGACCACTTCAGACACATTAGCTCTAGTTCACCCCTCTCTGTCAGTGGCTTTTGAACACTCGGTAATATTATGCAGACAGCCTTGTAAAATAATTCAGATTTCAAAGGCAAAAGCAAATCTGAGCTATTAAGTGTAATATTTTTTTATAAGTCATGAAATTTGAGCTCAACTACTTTTAGCTTTTTGCACTCTGCACTAACTGACTGCCGAGCATAATTTCTGAAATTGCTCTAAAAAGATGCTTACTGGTAAATCTGAAGTTCAGAGCATTTGTGTTGCCTCCACACGGCTTTCAACATGGCGACGGCTGAGAAGCAGCTCGCAGCTAACAGGGCTAACAGTGCATACAACGGTGAAAGTGCTGACACGTAGCTGACACGTAGCTGGTGCTATGCTTCCATGACGATGCCGTCGTTTGGGACGGCGTTATCAGCAATAACCGCCGTATGAGCACAGTGCAGAGCGGTGGCCGTGCTCCAAGGCTTATTGAAAGAGACGGGGTCCCCATGGATATGACGCATGCGCAGTGTAATTGGAGCTGCAGTTAAGTGTTGCCATTGGCGCAATTTCGGTGAGTGCAGACCAGATTTTACTGCGCATGTGTTGTACCCCAATGATATAACGGGATGATGACACCTGACTTCTCCTTTTTCCACTTTCATTGCCGTGAGCTAGCGAGTAGGGCACGCTCACATACACTAAGGCTCGGCCGTCCCGTATATGTGCTGTAGACAAAGCAGAGGAGAAGCTCTGATTACAATACAAACAGAGGGACTTCATTTTCTGCTCAGGTAGACATTACTCCTCTATATCTTTACATAGAAAATAGTTGTTTGCTGCTAGTAATGTTCTGAACGTCACATAGAGAACCTTTGATTTCTGGTTTTGTTTAAAGATGAGATACTGACACAAATAAAAGACTTTAATCAAACTGATTTGGAACAGATACTCTCCTGAAACAAACCTTTCTCACTTGTTTTAAGAATATATTTAAGACCTGATAATTAACAACAACAAAAAAAAACATTAGACACACACTTATGTAAATATGGAGATGTGTGTTTGCAGTGAACGAGTAAATAAATAGGTCCCCTCCTCTCCATACAATAAAAGAGACTGCACGAAATGTGCTGTTATGTTTATTCTCTGTGACTCAGCTGCCATTTTATTCCCCCTTCTCTCAAACATCAAAGCAACACAACACACACACCCACGTGAAGCATTATGCTATATAAAAGACCCATATACAGTATGTCAGGGAATCAAAAGAATAATCTCTGAATCTCTTTTAATGTCTATTGACAGTACACACACACACACACACACACACACACACACACACACACAGATGACGCACTGGAGGCCTGCGTGTATAGCATCAAACACATACAATAGTGACTGAATGACTTGTGATTGCACACACACGTGAAATTGGCTGATAAGCACATGATATATATGTTTTCCATGACTATTACCACTTAAGTAAAAATAGCAATACCACAAAAATAAAAGTCATTGATGTTGCAGCAGAGACAATTTACACTTACTGTTGGGTAGTTTTATAAGGCATTCACCTATTTTGCACCAAATTCGTCATCTATAAGGTATCTAGTAACTATAGCTGTCAAATGTAGTGGAGCAGAACTGTGCAGTACAAGGCACAAACTGAAATATTTGTCACAGTTAAGAGAGCAGGCAGCAGGGGAAGGACCCAACGCAGATAAAAGATGAGGAGGCAGCAGGAACAATGAGATGATTTAATGGATATGGCTTACAGGTTTTGAGTCACAGGCCAACCCGATCTCATGGGAAGGCGTATGAATAACACGACATTAAAAGGACTTTCCGCATGTCATGAGGATGCATTTTAGGCTTTTTGCGTGTCATTTGCATGTCAATATCTAAAAAATGTGATCTTTTTTATCTCCTAAGAATCTAGAAACGGTCATCAAAGCTCGTCGAGACTACCGTGACTCACTGCATTCCTGTCTCACCCAACACAACCTCTCCAAACTTCAACTAGTTCAAAATGCTGCAGCAAGACTGCTCACAAAATAGAACCGAAGAGTCCACATAACCCCAGTTTTAGCATCTCTACATTGGTTACCTGTACATTTTAGAACTGATTTTAAAATTTTAATGATTACTTTTAAAGCACGGTTGTGGTTGGCCCCTGATTATATCACTGACCTACTAACCCCTTACGAGCCTGAATGCAGCCTGAGATCCTCCGGCAGATGTCTCTTTGTTATTCCTAGGTCAAGGCTAAAAACCAAAGAGGAGACCGAACCTTCGGAGTCACGGCCCCATGACTCTGGAACGACCTGCAGGAGGAGATCAGGCAGGCTAGCTCTGTTTTGTCTTGCAAATCTCTTTTAAAAACGCACTTTTTCAGAATTGCTTTCTCTTAATCAATTACTCTTCTGCAATTATTCTACTTGTTTTTACTGTGTTTTAGTACTTCATACCTTGCTTATCATTTTTACTGTATCAACTCTATTTTTATTTATTACTACCTGTTATTTTGTGCCGCTTTTTATGTCTTTGTAAAGCACTTTGTAACTTGTTTTTGAAAAGTTTCTATATAAAGAAAGATATTCTTATTTGTACGCCACGCAGCAAAACTAAGGTAACGTCTACAGTTAGGTTTAGGCAACAAAACCACTTAGTTATGTTTAGGAAAAACGTCATGGTTGGGCTTAAAATACTGTACGTACGTACTAAGTAAAATATGTACAGAAACAACGTGACATCAGTACGGAAAACATGTCACAAACGTCACTAAAGTACCTTACAAAACAAATCAATGGTCTCGTGTCTTTCTCACTTTTTATTCTACGACACTAGCTATGAACGTAGTATATATTCACGCTGATGTGTTTACACTCGCATACAAATGACACGACAAAAGCAAGAACGGCATTCTTATTGCACGCTTAATGCCTCAATAATTACGTGTCATTCATACCCCTTTTTTTTGTGACTGGGCTGCACACGCAAACAGGCCACAGGAAACAAAAGTCCAAACAAAAATGGAGCCTAACCAACAAAGGACAAAGGAACTGGGCTGGTATATGTAGTGAGTGGCTGATGATGGGGAAGTGGGAACAGGTGAGCAGGAGGTCAGGTGACTGCAGGGCTAAGGAGGGAAAGGTGAAACTAATCAGGGCAGGGCGGACGTTCAAAACTGGCGGGAAAACACACAAAGGCAGGAAGTGAAGTGATCTGAAATGAGAGGAGCGTAACAAAATAAAAAAGGAAACTCTAAACAGGAATGAGTGACTTGAAACAATCAAACATAACCTCAGGGCAGATTATGACAATATTTTTTTTACCTTGAGTTGCATTGAAACGTCTTCTCCAAGAATTTTCCTTGAAATATGTAATTTGGCTATAATCATATGGTAAATAGAAAAAAGTGTTAATTGGTTACACTTCCAATTAATTAATTTAAATTAATTCTTAGTGTAACCTTGAGAGTGTTTTAATCAGTTGAACACGCTGAATATACAATATAAGGTTACGTTTTCAATGATAAATGATGAATAAATATTTACGAGGGTTTAATTTGAGCTTTTATTTCAAGGAATACAATAAAGTGTCACAAATATTACTCTAGGCAATGTACTGAAGCAAGAGAAGAAGAAAATGGCGGCACTCAAGCATGTACAAGTACCTTTAAATTAGACTTGATAACAGTACTTGAGTGAATACACTTAATGACATTCCACCACTGCTTTATTTCAACACACACACTCATTTGAGTCCACACAGGCACTCACATATCATACACGTTTTACACATATTACAATAAATCTAAAAATGACACACACACACATCCCCTTCACTTCCTCTCATACTTTTGTCCTCTTGACAAAGAGGCATTAGAAGAGCAGCGGCTAATCCTCTAAACGCCGACCGTCTCACACAATGCCGCTTCGATGACTTCGTGCCGCCGGACTTTGGGAGACGGTGATAATGAAATATCATGGAAATGAGTCTGGAGCGGAGCGGGTGATAGACAGGTTTATTTTTGGGTCACCACATTTGAAAAGCAGCCAGATTAGATATCAGAGAGACACAGAGAGAGAGATGACTTGGAAAGTACAGTTTGACCTGCCTGGATGGGTTGCCATGTTTGATTGTCTGAGCATAAAAACTTGAATCTTTGATCTTTAGGTAACAAAACATAAACGACACTGTGTGTTACAGCTCTTCTCCTCAGCTTCGCCAAGCTTTTGGTCTTAAAGGGAGTTTGTTTGCTATGTTTAATTTCCAAATATGTTGACAGACTGTAGCTACATCACTTGCTGTGATATCAAGGTTTTTGGTAATGTGCCATGAGACCTGGCAATGTGGCAATATGAGGGAAGATGCCTAGTGAGGGCTGAAGCTTATTAATAATTTTGAGCACTTAAATTGCAGCAGCTCCGCCATAATAATAATGTACCGGCGATGTCACTGGGCTGCGTCCAGTCAGAATGAGCTGATGAATTATTCACAGGAGATTGGGAGGTCACTAAAGCGTGGTCTGCTGATCTCACCTACACACACACACACACACACACACACACAAAGGTCCACTGTGGCATTTATGCTGCTTAATTCTAGCAAAGCCTCCATCTTCTTCCAAAGCTGTATCCATGGCGACGCCTTTTCCCTATGACCACCGACAGCGTGAGGGACCCGAATAACGACAGAACCATAAAGCAGATAATTGTTCAGAGGATCAGTGGCGTTTATTTTGTGGCCAAAACATAGTGTCGGTGCTAACGGGTCAAGCCCTGGAAGAGAAACTGCACTGACGCGGCTCCATTATGGACCTCAGCCCACTGTAATTAGTGTAATTTTAAGCTCCTGTGGTGCATGAGTTAGTAGAATAACACTGCATGTATTACCGTTATATTACGTCTGCCTCAGACAGATACAAAAAGAAAAAAGAAAATAAAGGAGACACTCTTAATTGTCAAGTTTCATTCCAAAATACTTACTTACTGCATCATTTAAAAAATGTTATAAGTCTAAACAACAGCTATTATTTAAGCATAAGTTGTGTTTTACGCAGCATCATTCAGCTCTGAAATCCTTTTTTTAAGAAAGTGCTTTATTGCACTATAATCCAGCTTTCAGTAGTGATGCATGAAATAAAACAGTAGTAGCCATTCATGGATTACAACCGGTGCAATAATTCAGATCACCGGCCTATATACACTGAGTTACCACTTTATTAGGAACACCTTAATTAAGTGATCAAACACAATAAAAGCAGGTCATTATTTTTTAGTGAGTGTTGGACTGGACTCCATTATGCTGAGATGTGTCTCTGTGGAAATGGAGTTTCATTACAATGCAGTCAAATACAACCCCACCACTAACTATAAAGTTGAATCAACAACTCTCTGACACAGATTTAATAAAGGCTGAACAGACTGATGATGCCTCCAAATGAAACTCGTGAGCTTGTGTTTACAACACAGGAAGTTGTATACACGTCATGCTTGGCGTTGAAATGGTTAAGTCGTGAGAACACCGCTGCTACGTAACGGCAATATTAACGTTACTGTCGACATCTAGAAGCCACATAGGGAGTAACAACAGTTTAGCAAGCTAGCAAGTGGGTAGCATAATGCAGGAAATGCAAAGGCATAATGACCATTGGGAATATCAACATTTTCCTCAGACCTATTATAAAATCATGAAGAAAAACAACATACGACTAAAATTACAATATATTAACTTATTATGCGCCGAAAAATGAACTTCCATGGCCTCCGCCATTTCTGACAACGTCAACAAACACGTCACAACTCGTGAACTCGGAGCTTTCAGAAACTTTCCACTTACGAGGTCGTGAATACCACAAGAGGGGGACGTTCATATGGACTCAACTCAACTCGTGAACACGATAAACACGACCCCATTTGAAGGCATCATGAGCTACACAAAGGTAGATTCTTTTTGCATGGGACTGCATTAGGTTATACAGGTGTAATAAACTAGTAACTCAGTGTCAAGACATCATTAAAGGCATACAATTGGTGATGACACATTGTTTTTCTAGCTAGATACGGTACCACTCAAGCTATTTTCATCAACAAAATAATAACTCATTATTATTAAAAAAAAAATCCTATGGTAAAGAACTTCATTAAAGTTTGAAAATCCCATTCTTACTTTTGTTTTCTCCAGTGAAATGTTATTATTATTTTTTTTTGCCTTTTTACATTCATTAGACGCAGAGTTTTCCAGCACAAGAAACACTTAGTGCTTATCCACTAATAAGTGTCCCTCCTCCTCCTTTTTCTCTCCTCCTCGATGAAGGACTCTTCAGGGTTTTCAGTCCACCACCGATCCTTTTCCTTGCTCCCAATCCTCCTGACCCCCTTTGTAGCCTCAATCCCTGACCTCTTTCTCGCTTCAAATTCTCTCTTTCCTCCTACTCCATCCGCTAGTCTGCTCACACTTTCCTTACACTGCTTTCCTTTTTTATCTCACAGTCTTTCAGCCCTCCAGGTCTCGGCTAACTGTCCTCCCTCCTTTAGTTTCGCTCCGTCAACGCCTCCTCAGTCGTCTTCTGTGTTGTGGCCGTTGACTAGGCCTGACTCCCAGCGTTGCACCAGAGGGGTCTTGTGTCTGGGGGTCCGGGGACTCTGGAGGGCCTGAGGGTGAAAAGACGGGAACAGTAAGAGTAAGTGGCGATCGCAAGGTAAAAGAGGAGGTAGACAAGTTGCATGTGAAAGAGAATGAAAGAGTAGAAACATCAGATGTGTGGGAGCAGCAGACCAAGGTAAAAAAAAAAAAAAAGGAGCAAAAAGATAAAAAATAGACGGATGAATTTATTTCCTCTAGAGGACATCTCTTTGGATGAGCATCATTAGCTCTGTAAGTCAGAGGGAGGTTAATGCGACTGTGATCCAAGGCCATGTACAGGATGACTCAGTCAACAACTGAGGCCAATTTCTCCTGCAGTCCTCCGTTTGTTCCTGAACTCTAATCAGGAACAAGGTCTGTGCAGAAAGCAGATAACCAACCGG
The DNA here is from genome assembly GCA_916701665.1 of Sebastiscus tertius. Classification (NCBI taxonomy): domain Eukaryota; kingdom Metazoa; phylum Chordata; class Actinopteri; order Perciformes; family Sebastidae; genus Sebastiscus; species Sebastiscus tertius. The sequence continues at coordinate 97,637 of CAKAOH010021130.1, read as the reverse complement.
CAGAGAGAGAGAGAGAGAGAGAGAGAGAGAGAGAGAGAGAGAGAGAGAGGGAGAGAGAGAGGGAGAGGCAGTGAGAGGAAAGAGAGCAAAACGTTGCTAATGCCAACGTCAAATGGAAAGCGTGCAGCTAAAACCCAGCATATCAATGCCAAACTGAATTAAAGAGCTAAAGCCACGGAGCAGCACTCAACTCTAATCAGAGATACCACAGTTTCAAAGAGATGCGAGACCCACAAGGCAGGTAACGGAAATCAGTGGGATTGTCAATTGACTTTCCTCTTTCTCCACTATTGACTACACACACAGACACACACACTCCTGCCCTCCCACACACACACACATACACACACACTCCCTCCCTTTCTGTCTCAGAGCTGTTTGCCTTCTTCCCTTATCTATAAAGATAAGCTCCTTACTGTGTGTTCAGTATGTTATCAGATGTTTGTGGCCCACATTTGGTGCAAAAGAGATGCTGACATCCTCCCAAGAGCCTTTCTTCATTGAATCCAGTGCAGTTTTAAAAACATGCGTTCATATTCATGCCGCTGAGAGACTAACCAAACCCCCAGAGCGACATTACAATTTATATATCTATATATATGAACTCTCGGTTAAAGAAGCTTCATGATTGTGGAACCTGATATCCTTTTGACTGCATTTGAGTATGACGACTCAGGAAGGTGATTTGCCTACATTTTCATGTCCTATACCAAGTTTACGAGGTCGGTAGGGTTGCTGCGTTAATCTAATAGGACAAAAACTACCTAATGAATGTCAATATGAGGCTTGGTGTTATTCCACTTGGTTAGATTTTCAGAAAGTCATAGCAAGCAGTGCAAAGGGCATTGTAATGATTAAACTTAATTCCAACAGGACGACTGGCAACGCTGACTCACCTCTGGCCGGTTCGTTTTCTCCTCTTCAGCCAGGGCCGGCGCCGGGGGCCACACGCCCAACTTGCCAACTGACTGGCGTTCTGCAAGAGAGAGAGAGAGAGAAAGAGAATAAAATATGGGTGCAGGCAGGATGAGCAAGAGCAGGGTACTAGCAATGAGGCAAAGGTGTTCCTGTGATTTTGTTTGTGCACCGCACTGTGTGCAATAAAGCCTCCCTGAATCAAATTAAGAGTGAACATGTTGAAGCAGCACAGTGAAATGAGAAGAGAGGAATGCAGAGGGAATTAAAGGAACGAAATGTGTTCGATTGAACTCGGTGAAAGAGAAAGAAAAAGTAGGCACCGGAAATGAAGCAGGCATATAAAAAGGTTGCATAACTCATTGTCTATAAGACAAAGAAGAGCAATGGTCATTCAGGTCCGGTAGTAGCACACCCTGATCTGTTTGTTACACAGTTGTAAAACCTACGATGACTGGTGACGCTTTCATTCATATTATACAGTCACAAAAAAAACTCATTGACAATCCTTCCTGCCAACAAAACACACAAACATACTGTACCGCAGTCTGTTGTCTGATGTACTCCCTAAGCCTCATCGACACCACCCATCATGTTCAAAATGTGTTAATTTGCTTTAAACTGGAGGTTATTTAACATTATTACACGGAATTGTTGATTCTGATTGGTCAATAACAGCGTTCTTCGGTCTGTTATTTCTTTATAATAGACTGTTGCTATGTATAACAGACCGTTGCTATGGGCACAGCTCTGTACATTACCTCTAACCTATTAATTATATACGAGCAGTTATTTTTTCACACAATTTGAGTTTCAATGTTTAGGTCAGTTTGCTCAAGTTTGTATTCATGCTACACTTGGAGGAGAAGCTATTTATTCATTATTTCTAGCTATCTGTTTCAACTGATTATACAATACCTTTTGCTATCTCAACCATTTATAATGTACTTTTAGCTCGGTCTGGGTGATATGGCCAAAATCTTCTATCCGGATATTGATTATTTCATATTTCGATAACAATATATATCACAATATTGCATGTTCTCTGGTAATTCAATAAATGAATGGTCAATATGAAATAACCACATGGTAACCACGTGTGCATTAAAATATTTGACAATTGAAAAGTACTGAGTATTTTCTCATTTGATTGAGAATTTGTGCAAAATGTGCATAACAGTTACAAGTGAAAAATTACAGATTAATCAGAGATAAGATAATAGTTTGGTTTAACGACACTGGTGTATTCCCATAAACAGAATTCTTATCAATTCAGATTTTCTGAGAAATTTAAGTTAGTATGTTATTATCAATTTAGACAACGTAATTGTATATCACGATATCTTGATATATGATTTCATCACAATATGATTCCAGTAAAAGACAATAAATCATCATATTGAATTATCACCCAGCCCTACTTTTAGCTAACTGACTTCTCAGCTTGCTGGCTAACTAGCCTTCACACACTCTCAACATGTAGTGTTCAGGTGTTACATGACTCAACATGTGGATGTACAGTATTTGTTTAATCACATTATAATTAATATATATTCTGACCTGTACTTAGTATCTGTACCTAAGGTCCGCACAGAACTTGGCCTTCAGCTGTTCCGCTCCCTTTTCCTGGAATACACTGCAAGCTAAGTTGAAGCTGGAAAATCTAATTACTTTTGATGAATTTAAAACATTAATGAAAGACCTAGAAGCAGAGTCAATCGGGAGCTGTCTGTGTTTCTGAATATTTTCCCTTTAACGTAGGCTTCAAACACTTGATTTTAATGTGTTTTGTATGATATTATGCTATGTATTTATTTTGCATTTGTTTTATGTTGTGGCGTCTGAAACTTTAATGTATGATTAAATGCTGCTGTCTTGGGCCAGGTCTCTCTTGCAAAAGAGATTCTTAATCTCAATGAGTACTACCTGGTTAAATAAAGGATAATATATATATATATATATATATATATATATATATATATATATACATATATATGGATATTGATTAGTTGAGCACCCCCTGGCAACTGCAAGCCTTGTTGGGAATCACTGCTATACAGCACAGTGAACACAATGGCAGCAAAGTTGAAATCACACAGAGATGCACGTTAATAACTTGTCCTCTCAGCAGCCTGTATTGGCAGCACTGTATTTCACATTTGCTCTTGTTGTCATAAGGAACTAATAAGATATACAGCTATATCACCATAAGAACTAAAAAAAAAAAACAAGTTGTTTGCACTTTTTGAATGCTTCATCCCAAAATTGGACTCTTCCAATGCGCTCCTTTCTTGCTGACAACAACGGGTTTTCTTCACCTCAGCTTTTGCAATTAATATGACAGACTAGTTGCTTTATTTATTGTGCGGAGTTACAGAATTTTATTTTCTTGTCGGCCAGCTTATGGTCTCCCCGATGCAAAATTATTGCTCGTAACAGCTAACACTGATATCGAAAGATGTTCTGAGGTTTTCCACTGACCATGAGAAAAATGAAATAATGTGTTCCCGGCGCTGTTTCAGGGGGTTTTCATCATCTCACCACAGACATAAAGAATATTACACACATACCCAAACACAAGTATCCATACACACAAACACATTGTCACACACACATACACACTTCTAGCTCTTACTCAGCATTACACTAACCTGCTGTGGGTCTAGTTCCCCCTCTGGATGATGAGCCAGGTAAGTCAGGAACAGCCAGTCCATTCAGTGAAGGAGAAGACAACACGGGACTCTTTCCGTCTGAGCTGCCCGGCCTCCCTCCTCCTTTTGCACCCTCTGTGCCCCCATACAGACTGACCCTCTGCTTGTGAAGCTCCTTTTCCCTCTCTTGAGCCTCCCGGATGTCCTGCTCCACTTTAACTAAATTTGTTGAGGAGCGCAGCTTGAAAAATGGGTTCTCCTTGGGTGCTTCCTCCTCCTCCTCCTCCTCCTCCTCCACCTCCTCTTCTTGCTCTCTCACTTTAATCCCACCATGTCCTGCTGTCCTGGATGATGACATGTTAGGACCTCCGGAGTCGACTTCTGTTTTGGCGTGGTAGAGCTTCTGTGCTGGGACACTCAGATTGTTCTCTAGGATGATGATCTGACAGGCTGTCCCCTCAGAGAAGCCTGGTCCTCGGGGAGTCAAAGAACCTCCTCCTTTGGCTAAGTTTGGGCTCTGTGTGGGAATCCTCTCCACGTATGAGCCTCCTATGGTTGATGCCTGCGATGACATGTCCTCCAGGGTTGAGGTGTCACTGACAGAGGACCAGGACGTGGTCTTACTCCTGGCAGTCAAAGTTGAGTCATTGGATTTCTGAAAGGCCTCAAAAAGCTGTTTCCTCTCTTTGACTTGGCGCACCGTGCCTTTGTCGTAGAAACCTGGAACTTTCCCGAGCTTGACCAGATCCTGTTCCCTCTGGGCCTCCTCGTGGATCTCGTGCTGCATCTTTTTCCCTGCGAACTGCCTGTCTTTGCCTTGACACCTCTCAGGCTTACCGGTTATTGACTGGCTGAGAACAGTTTTCCTTAAAGGGATCTCTACGTACTCTGGCGAAGTGGGGGGATTCGGAAGCCCTCTGGACCTTCTCAGGCTGTGCTCACGTTCTATGGCCCGTCGGATCTCCCTCTCAATGGGGGTCTCTTTGGGTGCAGCTGCTGGAGAGCCCGTAGAGATGGTGGTGTTGCCTTCCAGGGTGCTGCACGGGGAGAAATCCGCTGAAACCCCACTGTCGCTCTGGCTATCATCACACGAGTCGCTCTCCATCCTGGTGTGTTTGGAGGACGCAGATCTGTGTTTTCCTGTCTTAACCTCTTGTGTTTGGACTGAAAAGTTTAACAGTCCTCTGCCGTGTTGCTGCCCAACCGCCTTGTTCCTTTCAAGCTCTTTCTGCCCTCCCTCTCCACCTGTTCGCTTGCTTTCTCCCTCTGTCCTTTCCCCCGCCCTGCTGTGCCTCTCTCTCACAGCTACAGCACAACCAAAGCCTTGAGAAGCTGCCCCGCCTCGATTGGGCAGCTCCATGGCAACGGTTGACAAAGGTGAAGAGCTCTGGCCGAGCACCTGTTGTGCAGCTTCCTGGTTTGCTCCCCTGGGGGCAAGTTCGCTTTGGCACTGGGACAACAGCTCCTCCTGTTGTTTGGCTGAGGGAACTGCAGGCCGGGTTGAGGTTGGTTCAGTGGAAGTATTGGCAGAATATGAAGGTTGGAAAGGTTCGCCTCTGACATCTGGTGTAGTCCATTGCTGCTGACAGGACATAATATCAGTGCTCAATTCCTCTTCTTCCTCGCTTTCATCAGCAAACGGAGGAGAGCACACAGTATATACATCATCTAGGTTGTTTCTAATATTTTCAGATTCACTGTAGTCATCTGGTGAGAGGTTCGGCTGTAAGCCATTCTCCTCTGTTGTCATATTATGTCCTGTCATCTCCTCCTCCTCTCCTCTATTTACTGGAGCAGTGAGAAGACATGGCCGTTCTGGACTAGTCTGGCTATGAAGAGACATAAAGTCTTCTCTTGGGTCTGACATGATCTCAGCATCACTGATCCAGTCGGCCACCTCCCCTTCTAGGCTGGAAAAGCTCTCCCTCTCAAAGCATTCCTCTGTTGATGAAGTGCTGAGGGGAGGAGGAGGAGGAGTGAAAGCATCCTCACATGGATCAACAGATTCCTCTTGAGCCTTTAATGCGTCTGATAGCTGGATGACTTGTTCTAATTCTGTCACCATCTCTTGCGTCTCCCTGGGGGTGCACGGACTAATTCTGGTTGACTCCTGATTTTCTGATTTGGTTGCATCAGGTGTTTCGGTTCTCGAGAACGTTTGGCGTGTTTCGTCCAGAGCTCCAGGCTTCGGGACGTCTATGTCCTCTTCAGGTTCTGCCCTGGGAGCCTTTTTGTCTCGCTGAGGGGTGTTGTGGCCAACAGTTGCACCCACTTCACCTTGTGCCCAGAACTCATTGACCCCCTCGTCCAGCGAGTTGACAGGACCCAGCTCCTGCCAGGCCACGGGCTGTGTTGCCATGGTGACAAGTCTGCTGATGCAAAACCGTTTTGGAGCGGTCAGGATGTTCCAGCCAGTCAGTCTGAGTGAAAGCAGAGGAACACAGAGGAGGGGAAAGGGGGGACAATGGAGTGATTAACGGAGTTCAACAACAAACATGGGCACCCATCTTTGTTTCAACGCATAAATGGGTGACATCTCATTTTACAGGTCCGCAAATTTCTTGGTAATTAGGTGATAATTAGCAAGTGACGTATTTGAAATTTTGTTGGAATTACTGCCAAATTACTCCAATACGTCATAATTGATTGAAAATTACTTTATTATAAACATTATCTAATAATTAAATGCTAAAATAGCATATAATGGTTAAAATAGGGCCCTTAGGCTTGAGAAGTGGCTGCTCTTCATCGGAAGTAGAAAACCAAAACTAATAGAAGACACTTCTGATCAGGCACAGATCTCACCATCGTGTTACTTATTGTCTACACAAATGTAACCTGGTAGCTGATGTAATGATTCAGGGAGTTTTTTATTAATAAGTTATTTGCTAATTATTATCTATTTACCAGCAGACATGAAAATAAAGCATATCAATTAACTTTGTATTCTTTTCCTGGAAATGTATTAAATAAATTACCAGCTATTGGGAAATAGTGGACTATAATTATTATTATAATGTTTATAATAAAGCAATTTTCTATTAATTTTGAGGTAAATATTGGGGTGATTTGACATGGTAATTAGGTGATAATAAGCAAGTAACCTATTTGAAATTTCTTAAGAATTACTGCCAAATCACCCCAATATTTACCTCAAAATTTATAGAAAATTGCTTTATTATAAATATTATAATAATAATAATTATATTCCGCTATTTCCTAATAGCTGGCAATTTATTTAATACATTTCCAGGAAAAGAATACAAAGTTAATTGATATGCTTTATTTCATGTAGACTGGTAAATAGATAATAATTAGCAAATATAACACAATGGTGAGATTTGTGCCTGATCAGAAGTGTCTTCTATTAGTTTTGGTTTTCTACTTCCGATGAAGAGCAGCGCACAGCCGCTTCTCAAGCCTAAAGGCCCTAGTTTAACAATTATATGCTATTTTAGCACACAATTTCAATAATAATATTAAATCATGTTTATAATAAGTAATTTTTGATCAATTATGAGTTAAATATTGGGGTAATTTGGTGGTAATTCCAATGAAATTTCAAATAGGTTACTTGCTAATTATCACCTAATTACCATAAAATTTGTGGACCAGTAAAATGAAGTGTTACCTATAAATGTAGTACTACCATGTGAATGCATCATCATACTGTCTTTACTGTGACATTTACTGACATTTTAAAAGAAATGCTGAAAATACAAAATAAATAAAGATAATACAAACAATTGCTTTTCGTCTTGTCCTTGTGCTAGCCCGCTACTTTACTATGACACTTTATGTTCTATTTTCTTTTAACTTGTCACCCATTTGTGCAAAGAGTTGTGTACGATAGCTGGTGCAGGATTAGAGCAATCCAGTTGATGTGTATAGTGTGTTTGTTTGCTATCTATAGAGTCCTCTTGTTATTGTATGGCAGGCAGACTGTTAATAACTTAGTGCTTGGCTTTGGCTTTAAGGTGGTAGCTACTGTACTCCACTGTGCAACGTATAAAGTTTTCTGCTGAAGTCACCTTTCTTTAATCTGCTTACAGGCTGGGCAATGGCTCAGTACACACACACAATCTGAAATAACAATAGGATTGTCCGCAGGGTATACTGACTAAAGGGGAGTACAGCTCCTCTCTTCTTCTTTAATACACACACTGTCTCTCTGTTTGTTATTTGAATTTTGCCCTGTATCAATATTATTGCTCTCCACACCTTTCTTATTATACACACAAAGTTGCTCTGACGTCTTCTTTTCAGCCTGCATCCTGACAAACTCTTATTCCCATCAATGTTGATTCTTGCCAAGCAACTCTAGCTGGACTCAAACTGAGACTGATCATTAAGGCGGATGTAGCTCATCATCACAGCACTTGGGGTGACTAGTCTCTGATGATCAGTTGGGACGGATAGACGGATACAATAGTTAGATAGTTACAGTGCAGCTCCCCCTTCATGTAGAGATAATAAGGACTGACAGCGTGACACGGCAGGACTAATGGGGAACACTGTAGTAACAATGACGGCACAGCGGCAGAACAAAGTGGCCTAATGGGGGTGAATCAGGATGAGAGCGGTGAGGGAGCAGTGAGTCATGAAGAGTTATGACAGACACTGTTTACAATCAACAATGGTTGGTTTGGGGAACGATGCACTCTCCAGCTGCACATACCATCACTGTATTTGGGCTTTCATTGGTAAAATTGTGTTGCTATCACTTCACCATTATTTTCTAAAAATATTAATATATATTGTCCTATGTCTATGTGATGAACAAACAGCTTATTAGAGTGGACTGTGGATGTGCCGTTGACTTCCTGCAACGTATTCTCGGACAACAGTTCGAAATGTTATTGTGTGTAGCGTGTTTTCCTACTAATGTCCAGCACGTGTCATTTCCGTTCCAGTCTTTTCAAAATAAACTTCCGTCTTCACAGGAAACAACTTAGTTAGGTTTAGGCAACAAAACTACTTACTTAGGTTTAGGCAACAAAACTACTTGATTAGGTTTAGGAAAAAATCGAAGCAACAAAATTTCTTAGGAAAAAATTGACTTTGGTTAGGTTTAAGCAACAAAACTACTTAGTTTTAGGAAAAGACTGACTTTGGTTAGGTTTAAGCAACAAAACGACTTAGGAAAAGATCGGCTTTGGTTAGGTTTAAGCAACAAAACTACTTAGTTTTAGGAAAAGACCGACTTTGGTTAGGTTTAGGCAACAAAACTTCTTAGGAAAAGATTGACTTTGGTTAGGTTTAAGCAACAAAACGACTTAGGAAAAGATCGGCTTTGATTAGGTTTAAGCAACAAAACTACTTAGTTTTAGGAAAAGACCAACTTTGGATAAGTTTAGGTAACAAAACTACATAGTTAGGTTTAGGAAAGGATCGTGGTTTGGATTCAAATAATACCGGAAGTGGTGTAACTTAAGTAGGGAAGTCACGTGACAAATCAATGTTGACTTCCAGTTTCACACGGGGTACGAACACTGGTCTCCTGTGCAAAAGTCCAGTGTTTTTTGACCCACCCATCCACCTCGACCTCCTTCCCATGCGGCTTTTGTTGCTCTTTATATTTCCTGGTACTTCCTGATTACATGCAAATTGATTTTGTGGGATATACATGAATTACAGTGCAGACTGTCAGACTGGCCGTTTTCTCATGTGGGATAGTTGGCAGTTCCATAAAGTTATCACATATCAGTCATTGCCTCCACAAAAAAATAAATGGAAAAGTCTACATATATTCAGGTATTACTTGGGTAAACCTACCACCGGCTCAGTTATGCAATTGACTCACTCTCATGCAATTCATAAATTTGCAGCATAATATGTCAGTCATTGACTGAGAGTTCTCAATGTGAAGTTTCATTGTGAAATGGAGCGTGAAAACAGTGTCACAGTGAGAAGGCGATTGTTGTGATCGTCTTAACTCTGAAATCTATTGCAAATCTCTGCTTAAACAGTTTCATTCACCCGCACCTGCTGGTTCTGTTGAAAATCCCGCTGAAAACAAACAAGCTTAAATCAATTAATACAATGATCCTGCAACGCTGCAGCTAGGAAACAATCCCCTCATTCATATTGTGGTATAGTAATGTAATCTGACTACTAAACTCTGGCATGCCCTAATTAGATATTTCCCTTGCTTCTACAAATGAATGGTATTATATATCTAATATGACATGCTGCTGGGTTTTATTTTCTAAGATGCTCAGAGAAAACTGGCAGAATTCAAGCAAAGGTTCTCCAAGTCTCTCGTTGGGTAAGTGAGGTTGCAAGAGATTGCGGATTAAAACTCCTATTACATAACAGACTCATGTTTTGCTCATTATCTACAAAGGGGCTCACTTTATCAAAAGAACAGCGAAATCACGATCGTCATTAAAAATACATCTGCGACGGGCCATACAAGTAAACCTGCCCTCCTTTTTGGGGTCAGTAGTGTCCTAAGGTAGTTTAAGATCTGAGGGCATTTGACAAAAATGCAAATTAATTTAAATAAATGCAGCCAACTTCATCCTTAATTAGAATTAGTTCTGCTGCTGTCTAATGGTTGCTGACATACAGTAGTTATTTGCCCATTTTACAGTCACTGATATGCTTTAGTCATTGTGGCAAAAAGTAACACCAGGAAAAGCTGGTCTCTACAGGCTTGGCTATTGTTTTCTATTGTAGTAATTATTCATCTGATTGTATTATAACGGACGTATGAGTACAAGAATTTCAAGTTCAACAAAACAACAAAGTAAACTACAGAATACTACAATCTACAGCTGCACATACCTGTTAACAAAATGCTTTGAAGGCGCCCTCCAAATGACAGACACTCATTTCTGAGAAGGCCCACTTGTCTTGTTTCAGGTCACTTTTGTTTAATCAACACAAAAGGAATAACAGCTCCACAGCCTCGCTGCCTGCATCTCCTCCCTCGTGCACACTAACACCCCCAGTACACCGATTGCGCACGCCCACATTTGCATACCATGCTAACACTAGCAAACGTTCACTAACACAGAACGGGCACGTGTGCATGCACTAACACGTGCTCGAGGCTTACCCTATTGTTGTGGATTTGAAAATGTATAGTACTAATCCAATTAGTGAGCAACACATATTAATTATTACACCATGCATGTGAATGAGGAATGTACCAGAGGGATAAGGGGGTGATTATATCACTACATGCTTTAATTTTGTCCTCTTATAACTGGGGAGAAAAAAAACAAACGGTGTGATTTTATTAAGCATTACATGTGTTAAAGGTCTTATTGATAACATTTTTATAAATATTTTTTTTTTTAAAATAATACATCCACGGAGCTTTTAGAAAGGTGCCAAATAAAAGTATGGCTTTTCCTGAAAAAAATTATTATGATCGTGAATTAATAATTTGGCGGGTCCAAAATGAATGTTTCGTATATCTCTGTGGAGGATATCTGACGTTTGATTCCCATTTCTAACAAGGTTTGTGAGCCAATAGTCAAACAACGTTGGCATCACGTGGTATCTCTGGGTCGTCAGGTGGTAAAACAACAGATAAATGGCTGAGATTGACGGTCAGTGCCTGGCAACGACTTGTTGTGAAGTGAATGCAATTTTTGCTATAAATACCAGAAATCTATGAGTTCAGCGAAATGTTTCAAGGTGTAATTTAAAGCATTTTTTAAAGTAGTCAAGTCAAATCAAGTAAATTTTATTCATACAGCCTAAAATCACAATTCACAAATTTGCCACAAAGGGCATACAACACCCTCTTTCCTTTGGCCCTTGAATGCTAAAGTTGAATCTGAAATTCCTGACAAGCTTGCCAAAAAATAACAACTTAATTTCAATTGAGAGTTAATGGAATTACAACATGCAGGTGTCCATGTATTGGAAGAAAAAGAAGAAAGAAAAAACACTGATTGTTCATACTGTGTGCTGCATTTCAACGGGGTAATGTCAAGCGAACAGAAATAAACATTCAAACAAAATAAATCCCATCATGTCGTTGTGTATTGGCGGGCTTGATTTAGGGCGACATGATGAGAAATATGCATTGGGTTCATTACCCTATTGAGTCAAGATATTTAAAGGAATATAAGGAATGTGGAAATATTAAAGTAATACAGTCATATTTCTTTCCACTGTGTGACTGTACAAATGTGCCAAAGTCCCTTATGCCTTTTGTTTCTCTGTGTTCTCCTCAGTCTGAGCTGCTGCTGCTGCTGTTGGTGGTTGGCTCTTGGGTTTTTCTGGACAAAGTTCTTTGGTAGGATCCATCACAACGGGTGGAGGCAGGTCATGACACTTCAGCTGAGCCTTGAACTCCTCCAACTCCATCTGCTCCACCTCCCTCCTCCTGCTCAGCAGGTACAAGTCCAGAGATTGCCTCTTCCTTGACTTCACATTCCACTGCATCACGACACAGTCTGGACAAGACGTGTAGAGGAAAGACCCGGTGAGGTTGAAGCGGTTCCCCACGTCGAAGGTGAAGGCGCTACCCTCTACGGAGATGTTGTAGGGCAGGTACTGGCATTGATCACCAAAGCGGTTGATTTGGGTATAAGAGAAGGTGGGAGTTTCACTGGAGTTGGAGAAGTACATTGTGATGCTGTCTCTTAGTCTCAGGGCCTCCATGGATGCCACGTGGTTGAGACTGCCTGCAACTAAAGCCCACCCACCCTCGAAATGATGAGGATCCAGCTGATCCAAAGGCCGGACCAGGTCTTCACAGGCCAGAGGAGCTGAACGGCTCACTGACATCAAGCAGAGGAGAAAGATGGCAAATACAGCAAACATGTTGCTGGTTCTGTGTTACTCTGTGGTCTCCGCTGTTACTTCTCTCCAAAAGTGGAGGTGGATTGGGATGCTTGTCCAATTTTATAGTCCAACTTGCAACAGCAATGTCCAGCCTTGCAACACAGTACAGGTTCATGATCCCTTATCTAACTGTGGACTCCATTATTGTGCAATGAAAGAAAGTTTGATCACTAGTTGTACTGTTTTGTAGCTCTCTCCCATGTCAGATATTTTTGTGGGTTATTTATTTATTTAGATATTTTCTGGGAATAAAACAGTGCTTGCAGTGGAATAAGATCACCAGTCTCCAAACTGGCAGAAACTGTAGACACTCTAATGGTACAGTATGTGGTGAACACAGAGAAAAAGGCAACCCTGGCTCATAAAAAGTACATTGAATTTGACATTAAAATATGTAAATGTATATTTCTATATTAATTTGTGAAGGATATAAGGTTTCTGGAGCTATAGGCTGTCTAAGCAACTCATTACAGTAAGTACAATTAATGTATAAAACATGAAGAAACCCAAAGATTGTTACTGTATAGTTTTATTCATCAAGGTAAATTAGATATGACTTTTTTAATGGAAGACACTTGACTTGTGACAGTAGGAGAAGCACATGTGTAAATAATAAAATGAATGATTGCTGAAGTCCATTTAGCTGCTTCCGTTTCAGGGTCACATGACAGAGCCATTGTTAATGTTATTAGTAACACCATGTGCTTTTACTACTATGGTCAAAATGTCTGCTGTGTAAAAGGCCTCTTGTAGTTAAATCATTCACTGGAGACACGTCATAGATTTCTGTATGTGATTTATACCTAAATGTAAAAGAGAATACTATCACACTGATAAAATCACAGTAGTATTTTCTCCCATATAAGTGAAAAAATTTATTCTTTAAAGGGACTGTTTGTAACTTTTTACAGATATAAATCTACCGGGTCGGTGTCCCATGTGCGCTTGTGTGTGGCTACGCTGTTCAGACCGCTCCTCTGCCTGCTTGTCTTCACTCACACAACGCGTGCGTTCTCGCTCCACCTCACGTTCCACCTCGCGTTCATGTGCGCACACTCCACACTGCAGAAGAGTTAGTAGCTCTGAGAATATCTAGTGAATGTACAGTGGACGTTTGTGCAGAAATAACTGCTGCAGCTCCTCCAGACCAACAGAGGTTTCCCGTGTTTTGTGAAGTGACGGGGCTCCGCAGAGAGAAACGTTATCGTCTCCGACCGGGTGCCGGTGTCTCCCTCCGGCTGCGGTCGGAGACGCTGCCTCAGCCCCGCTGCGTCAGCCCCGCTGCGTCAGCCTCCAACACTAGGATCAGCATTGATTCATGGAGAGACCATCGTCTGGTCAGCTAACATTACTGCCAAGCAGGTGAAATATAGAGTGATATTGTGGTTTTAGCTGACGTGTGTCGTCTCACTGTTTTGAGTGATACTCGTTCATGTCTATGTAGAGCGAGCAAGCGCGAGCCCGACGCTAACTTGCGTTGACTTGACGGCCACAGGTGTCGCTGTTAAAAAGCATTTCTGATTCTTACAAACAGTACCTTTAAAGCAAAAGTTTAACATTTTGGCAAAATTGCTTATTCGCTTTTTTGCCTTGAGTTATAGATGAAAAGATTGATACCACTCTCACGTTTGTATGCTAAATAGCCTATGTAGCTTAGCTTAGCATAAAGACTGGAAACAGGGGGAAACCACTAGCCTGGCTCTGTTCAAAGGTAACATCTGTCTCTAAAGCTCACTAATTACTATGTTTGTTTCTTGTTAAAACCAATGTGTAAAAAAATGAGAACTCAATGTTTTATGGGGGTTATGTACTGGAATATTTCTTGGCCAGGACCAGAACGTTTCTGGTTGCCTGGCAACTGGTCAAAAATAAAAAATAGTCTGGCATTAAAACAAAGTAAAAATGTGAATTTTCATGTTAATTAGTGAGCTTTAGAGAAATCTGGATTTTGTTACCTTTGGACATACCCATGCTAGCTGTTTCCCCCTGTTTCCAGTCTTTATGCTAAGCTAAGCTAAACTCACCAGCTGCTGGCTGTAGATTCAGCTACAACTATGAGTGTGGTATAAATCTTCTAATCAAAATCTCTGTAAGAAAGCAACTCAGCATAGTTCTCATAAATATGTCAAATTATTCCTTTAAGTGCCCTAATGCAAAAAAAATTGACACTGAATCCGACATTCCTGACAAGTTTGTCAAAAACAACAATTTTATTTAATGGGCAACAAATACAACTTGATCATGCACACTGCTCAACCTCATTTTTACATTTCATGTGGTAAATGTCAGTATAATTAGAAATAATTATTGTAATAGGACAAGTTCACTGATGATATCTGGGAGAATTAAAAGGAAAATATCATTTAACATCTCACTGTCATTGACATACAGTACTGTAGTGCTAATTTATTTACATATGGTGACCAAATATCATTAACTCATGAATCAAAGTCTCTTAGGCCTTTCGTTTCTGCATCAGTTTGAGCTGCTGGATCATTGGTGTTCTGCTTTGGACAGAGCTCAGTGGAAGGTTGCATCACGACAGCTGGTGGCATGTTCAGACACTCCATCTCCACTCCACGCTATGTGACAATATCATGAACCAAAGCATCTCAAGACTTTTGTTTCTCCTCAGTCTGAGCCGCTGCTGGATCACTCACGCTCTGCTCTGGACAAAGCTCCTTGTTAGGATCCATCACAGCAGGTGGAAGCATGTTCAGACACTCCACCTGAGCCCTGTACTCCTCCATCTCCTTCTGCTCCAGCTCCCTCCTCCTGCTGAACAGGAACAAACGCAGGGGTTTCTTGGACTCGCTGTCGTCAAAGCGCATCGGCAAACAGTCTGGACAGGACGTACGGAGGAAGGTCACGGTGAGGTTCACCGGATCCCGCACATCAAAGGTGAAAGTGCTGCCTTCCAGAGAGATGTTGTAGGTGTGATAGTGGCACTTTCCACCAAAACCGACGTTCGGTGTGTACAAAATGGTGGAGTTTGCACCAGCATTGGAGAAGTTAATGGTGGAGCTGTTTCTTCGTTTGAAGTACTCAAGATGTTCTGGATTGCCCAAACTGCCTGCAACTAAAGCCCATCTGCCCTCCAAATCATGAGGATCCAGTTGATCCAGAGGCCGGACCAGGTCTTCGCAGCTCAGAGGAGCTGAATGGCTCACAGACATCAAGCAGAAGAGAGTGACTGCACACACAGCAAACATGTCTCTGTATGTTGAAATCATATTACGACTCAGTTGCACTGCAGTGTGTGACAGAAAAGGATGATGCTGAAGAGGCTCGTCTCGGTTTTGTGGTTATAAGCTCCAGTTTCACAACACTGGAAACACCAGAGGACAGAGTCCCTTATCCTGCTGTGGATTCTGTAATTGTGAAATAAATGTGTGACTCTTATATTTGCATTGGAGCTCTGCTTGTTTGTATGTGTCATTTTGTTGTAAGTTCATCAATAATCACACAGTACAAAGAAAATGCAGCCTTTTGCTATAATTTACAAGTAAAACATCAACCAAAAAATCAGTGTTTCTACTGGAACAAATAAAGACTTTAACAATAAATAATGTGAACTGATTTTAGAGACCGAGGTTTAATTATGTAACCCTTCTTATGAGCATCACATACAGGAGTTGACCTCTGGCTATACAACAGGTTGTAGCCAATGAAGCACCAAATGCAATAACAATATAGGTTTTATGTTCAGCTATTTTTGTAGTTACAGTTACCTGACTGGCAGGATCATTGTAGGTAGTTATTAAAGCTATAGCTATTATAAGTTAACTATTTATTTGAATAGTTAACTTAGCTATAACTATATTTTGGTAAACGAGGTTGCGCTTCAACAATGGGATCCATGGATGGTGCAGTGCTACACCCAAAATCCAATAAGCATAACAATTATGATAGGGTATCAAAATCCTCAAAATCAAGGAGGACAAAATACTAGCATTTCACTGGTTTAATTGACTCACACCACAATAGACTGACTGAGTAGTAGCGTAGACGTTCACCAGGGCTACAATCCACTGGTTTGTTATTGCAGATAATTCTTAAATATTGATGATATACATTTTAGTTATACAAGAGTATCACAGTAATTAGTGTCCCAAAAGTTACATAAAATCATTTTCTATTAAGGCAGGAACCTGCCACCAGAACAGTGGACTTTTCCAGTGTTCACTAATCTCTTGCACAAGTGGTGCATTTGCAATTGCTGTAAAGCATGCAAATAAAGGTAAAAACCATTAAATCTGCATTTCTCTGTCTGTCAAACGCACTTGGATTTTGAAAGAATATACATGTCATGGCTCTGTTCGTGACTCCAGTGGTTTTCCTGTGTTCTGTTTCCCCTGTATCTTCCCCTCCCCTGTCTGTCTGTGGTGTGGGTGTGGCAGGGGCGCGGCTTCCTCATCAGGCACCTGGTCTCACTCTCCACTCTGCACCTGTCAATAATCAACCCACAGTTCAAGAGCACCAGTTTTCCTGCTAGTCCTCACCAGATTGTTCTGCCTACCAGTTGGTATACTCTCGGCCGCTCTGTACCATAGACACCAGAGTAATTCTTGTGTTAACATTGTGTTCTCCTGCACTCTTGGATTCTAGTGCCAGCCTCCCATCGAGCTATCCTCGCGCCACCTCAGCTCATTCCTCCAGCCACTCCACCCTGCTCAGCAGCCTGCCTGTCCCCTGCCTTCTCCAGCGCCCTCTCCACCTTTATTATAATAGATCCACCTGACTTTCAACCACCATCCAGCTGTGTCTGTGTCTGCTTCTGGGTCCTAAATAACAGCCTTCACAATACAATTGAAAATTGGCACGGATAGTTTTGCAGAAATGCAGGTTTTTAACCGTATGTGTACTTTACTTGTGAGCCACGTCAAAGAAAACGTCCCAGTGCCTTGTAATGGACAATAAAGTTTATCTGATTCTGAATGTTCAATATTCTGATTCACTGATCAAAGTAATCTGAATCTTAATGTAATTATCTGTATAAATAACATTGAGAAGAAATATGAGAAGGGCACACATTATACTGCAACAAATAGTGAATAAAAAAAGCCCTCTTAAAAATCATTTTTGCACATCCAACTAAACATGTTATTGATGTATTAATAATTTACAGACACAAATTTGAAGCAATTGTGTTTAATTCAAGTTGAAATTTACAAAATACATCTTTGGACTCATTCACAGCAAGTTCAAATCTGTGGTTTGAAATATAATGCTGGTATTAATCTTTTTACCACACATCATTCAGCATGAGTCTATAACAAATGTATTTCTGGGAAACAATGCATTACAAAGTAACAAATACAAACATAATGCTTTGCTTACACCTGCATCATATCAAGGATGTTAAATGACATTATAGAGACATAAAACTCTTTCCCTGAAGTAATCCAGTCAGTCCATGTTATGTTGGCAGTGCCTGAAGACTGATTTAAGGATAGCATCATTTGTTATTCACTGCATTTCCCTCATTAACTCTGAATTATTTGAAAAATAGGAGGAACAGCACAATTTAACATTTGCACAAAGCATGTGCAAATGTTCCATGTGACTGTATATCATGAGCCAGAGTGTCTCTTAGCCCTTTGTTGCCTCTTCAGGTTGAGCAGTTGGATCGCCGGCCTGCTCATCTGGACAAAGTTTTTTGGTAGGATCCATCACAACAGGCGGAAGCAGGTTCAGACACGCCACCTGAGCCTTGAACTCATCCATCTCCTTCTGCTCCAGCTCCCTCCTCTTGCTCACCAGGTACAAGGCCGGGGATATCTTCTCACCTGACTTCACATTCCACCGCATCATGACACAGTCTGGACAGGACGTGTGGAGGAAAGCCACGGTGAGGTTCAACTGATCCAAGGTGAAGCCGCCGCGTTCGACGGTGATGTTGGCGGGATGATATTCACAGTGGTCATTGAAACCGTAGTGGCGTATGAAGAGCATTTTGGAGGTTTCGCTGCCATTGGCAAAGATGATCCAGGAACTGTCTCTGCGTTTGAAGTCCTCCAGATCTGCTGCATCGCCCAGGCCGCCCGCAATTAAAACCCATCTGCCCACCACATCATGAGGATCCAGTTGATCCAGAGGCCGGACCAGGTCTTCGCAGCTCAGAGGAGCTGAATGGCTCACAGACACCAAGCAGAAGAGAGCGACTGCACACACAGCAAACATGCCTCTGAATGTTGAAAACATATCACGGCAAACGTTGACTCAGTTGCACTGCAGTATGCGACTGAAAAGGATGATGCTGAAGAGGCTTGTCCAGTTTTATAGTTAAAGTATAAGCTCCAGTTTCACAACACCGGAAAAACTAGAGGGCAGAGTCCCTTATCCTGCCGTGCATTCTGTAATTGTGAAATAATTTTGTAACTCTTATATTTGCATTGGAGCTCTGCTTGTTTGTATGTGTCAATTTCTTGTAAGTTCACCAATAATCACACAGTACAAATAAAATGCAGCCTTTCGCCATAATTTGCAAGTAAAACATCAACCAAAAAAATCAGTGTTTCTACTGGAACAAATAAAGACTTTAACAATAAATAATGTGAACTGATTTTAGAGACCGGGGTTTAATTATGTAGCCCTTCTTATGAGCATCACATACAGGAGTTGACCCCTGGCTATACAACAGGTTGTAGCCAATGAAGCACCAAATGCAATAACAATATCAAACACTTGAGTGAGAAATTTAATATGAAAACAGTGAATCAAAACAAAGTGCAAGAAGAAGGCCTTCGAGCTAAATGAACTCACTAGTGCTCGCTAGCGATCACAGTCCACTGAGCTATTCTAACTAACGATTGTCTTGATTTTCAGAAAAACAGGCTTGGTCCCCAATGCGGGTAAGGATGAGGAGATGGCAGCAAAGAAAAACCTAGAACACAAATGCAGCTGATCCAGGCAGGTAGGTTACAAAAACCGATCCACAAAGTAAAGTGACAAAGAGTTAACTAGAAATACTGGGAGAAACCTCGCAAGAGGGAAACACCAGGAGAAACACAACTCACGAGGAGCGACGACGAAGTGACAAAGAAACAGGGGAAAGAGAGTAAATACACGAGGAGAACAGGATGATGGAACACAGGTGGAACAAATCAGGGCGGGGCAGACAATCACAAAGGTGGGAAACAAACAAAGGTGAGTAAAGTAAAACCAGATAAGACACAAGAGGAGGGAACTTATCAAAATAAAACCGGACACATTAAACAAATAAAACAAAGAATATCACAGAAGTAAGTATTAAGCCCCTAAAAAGATAAACAAGAAAGTCTGGAGTCTTAACAAAAGGAAAAGTCCAACGACCTCTGGTCACACCGCCAGACCGTGACAACGTTAAACCTGCAGTAGGCAGAATATTTTTGCCATGATTGGGCACAAATTCCATAATAACCTTTCAGAATATTGTAATTCAAGTGTTCTGAGAAAAAAAATAGACTTCTGCACCTCCTAATGGCTCTGTTTTCAGGCTTTAAAGAATCTAGCCGTGATTGGGCTGTGACCCAGCAGCCGTGTTGAGATCAGTTGAGGAAACACCAAATAGCACCGCCCACCAGCTGGAGCAAACTTGCTCATTTTACAGCTAAACGGTTCACTACAAGATGTTTCTGAAAACATTTGAGGTGAGATACAGGCATTACAGTAACAGAATATTGATTCATATTTGATCAGCGCTGCCTAGTTTGACCGTTTGATCTGAGTTTGGGAGTGATTGACAGCTGCTCAGAGACGGCAAGGCTCCGGCTCGGCTCTGATTGGTTGTTTTTCTCCGGTCTGTGAAATCTTCCAGATGGCATTAGGAGCACCGGAGGACACCAGAGGACACAGAGACACAGAGACACATGATTGTTTTTTCTTTTGTCTCAGGATATAGTGACTCTATTATAAAAATAACCTTTTAAAATCATATTTGCTCCATTTCTACCCACTGCAGCTTTAAATAACTGAGCATCTAGCTTAACTATAAAGATTTTTGCCTGAAACAACGCTAACTACTTAGCATTTTGCTTACAGGGGTAATTGTTGCCTTGTTATCACTCTACCTGAAAGGAATACTTATCAGCTTCCATGACACTGAACACTTTCACCTGGGATGCCCCCAACGCCATGTGCCTCTCTCACTCACTCTGCACCCTTATATGAACTTGAATAAACAAAAAAAAGTACCCCAAATAGCAAGTGTCCACTCTAGTGGACACTTGCTATTACTTACAATGCTTTTGTAATGCTTTTACTTACAGTATATTTTGATAATACAAGAAAAAAGTATTACAAGGTGAAAAAAGTTCTTATGTCTTATGTATGTTTAACCCTCATCCTACCAACTGGGGCCCTGCAGACCCCAGAGGTAGCCTATACTTTTTTGTCATATCTCACAGATGCTTTAATTATCATTACTATTTTTTCATGATTTTGTCAATCAATTTGTTCCTAATGACTACGTATCATTGTTTTCTGTCTCTGCTTTAATTAATGTTTTTTATATAACACTTTTAAATACTAATATATTGGGGTCCTGTGGGACTCTAGTCAAAAGCACCCCATTGTAGCATATGCAGTTTTAATAGATGAAATAGAATAGATATAAATGTTTTCCATGGGTCCCAATTTAAAGTATAACACACTGTCATTTTAAAGGAGATTTCCTCATGTACACAATATGCAAGTTAACTGTAACTTTCCTAAAATAATAATAATAATCTTTTTTTTTTTTACATTTTAGTTATACAAGAGTTTTTCTATTAAGGCAGGAACCTGCCACTAGAACTGTGGACTTTTCCAGTGTTCACTTCTAATCTCTTGCACAAGTAGTGCATTTGCAATTACTGTAAAGCATGCAATTAAAAGGTAAAAATCATTAAATCAGCATTTTTCTGTCTGTCAATCACATGTGGATTTTGAAAGAATATACAATTGAAAACTGGCACGGATAGTTTTGCAGAAATGCAGGTTTTGAGCCGTATGTGTACTTTGCTTGTGAGCCACGTCAAAGAAAACGTCCCAGTGCCTTGTAATGGACAATAAAGTTTATCTGATTCTGAATGTTTAATATTCTGATTCACTGATCAAAGTAATCTGAATCTTAATGTAATTATCTGTATAAATAACATTGAGAGGAAATATGAGAAGGACTTATTGTACATTATACTGCAACAAATAGTGAATAAAAAAAGCCCTCTTAAAAATCATTTTTGCACATCCAACTAAACATGTTATTGATGTATTAATAATTTACAGACACAAATTTGAAACAATTGTGTTTAATTCAAGTTGAAATTTACAAAATACATCTTTGGACTCATTCACAGCAAGTTCAAATCTGTGGTTTGAAATATAATGCTGGTATTAATCTTTTTACCACACATCATTTAGCATGAGTCTATAACAAATGTATTTCTGGGAAACAATGCATTACAAAGTAACAAATACAAACATAATGCTTTGCTTACACCTGCATCATATCAAGGATGTTAAATGACATTATAGAGACATAAAACTCTTTCCCTGAAGTAATCCAGTCAGTCCATGTTATGTTGGCAGTGCCTGAAGACTGATTTAAGGATAGCATCATTTGTTATTCACTGCATTTCCCTCATTAACTCTGAATTATTTGCAAAAATATGAGGAACAGCACAATTTAACATTTGCACAAAGCACCTGCTGATAATTCATTTAATCCATGTGACTGTATATCATGAGCCAGAGTGTACTCTTAGGCCTCCGTTCTCTATTCAGGTTGAGCAGTTGGATCGCTGGCCGGCTCCTCTGGACAAAGTTCTTTGGCAGGATCCATCACAACAGGCGGAAGCAGGTTCAGACACTTCACCTGAGCTCCGAACTCCTCCATCTCCTTCTGCTCCAGCTCCCTCCTCTTGCTGAACAGGAACAAACGCAGGGGTTTATTTGACTCAATGTGTGCCACATAACAGTCTGGACAGGATGTACGGAGGTAGGTCACACTGCCATTTATCTGATCCATGGTGAAGCCGCTGCCATGGACGGTGATGTTGGAGGGATGATATTGACAGCTGTTATTGAAACCATAGATGCGTGTGAAGAGCATTTTTGAGGTTTCGGTGGCATTGGCAAAGATGACCCAGGAAGTGTCTCTGCGTTTTAACTTCTCCAGATTTGTTTCATCGCTCAGGCTGCCCGCAACTAAATTCCAACTCCCCTCCAAATCATGACGGCCCACTTGATCCAACGGCCGGACCAAGTCCTCACAGGCCGGAGGAGCTGAATGGCTCACAGCCATCGAGCAGAGGAGAGTGATGACATACACAGCCAACATGTCTTCGTGAAATACTGTCTGCTGTCTGTTGTATTGTCTGCAAGCAACACGGTCTAACTGAACTGACTGGCTGGTAATAAGGCCCTGCTGGTTTTATAGTTGTTTTAGAGACCTCCAATTACTCAGTGCCAAAGAGCAGAGTCCCCTTTTCCATGTGTTTTGACTATTAAACATTAACACTGGTTGCCTCTGCGATGTTGTTGTTGGTCCACTGTTACGTACGAATTCTTAATCAAATACAATTGTGCTGTTTTTTTTTTTTACATTTTCCTGTATAGTTTTGTGTTTGTACTGAAATCATTCTATAAAATGCATTTTTTTTGCCCACTATTTTGCAGGCAATGCTTTTATTTAGTGGTCCTGGAATGAGAGTTATATACACAAATTTTCTCGTGGTATTTTATGTGATGAAAACATCTAAGCCAGAGAACACAAAATAAAGAGACTATCAAAATCTCCACTTTGCATACAGAGTATCTGGCCGTCAGCTTGCACAAACAATGGTGGTATTGAGCAAAATGTGTCCCAACATGCAAGCATACATATGGATACAACTTTTGAATAAATTGAAAATCATGTTTGTTCAGATCCATTTAAATATTGAACTGATTGAAGTTCCAAAGCCAGAATGGTATCAGAGGTAAATTTAACTTTTAGAAACTCTACTTTAAATGTCACTTTATCTTCTAAATGTCTTTCAGTCTTTCTGTCCATCTGTTTTCTCTTCAGTTTGAGCTGCTGGATCGCCGGCCGACTCTTCTGGACAAAGCTCCTTGGAAGGATCCATGACAGCAGGTGGAGGCATGTTCAGACACTTCACCTGAGCCCTGAACTCCTCCATCTCCTTCTGCTCCAGCTCCCTCCTCCTGCTGTACAGGTAGAAATGCTGCCGCTTCCCCGACTCTACATCAAAGCTCATCAGTATGCAGTCATGACAGGATGTGTGGATGAAGGTGGTGGTGACGTTGCCATCGTTAAAGGTGAAGCTGCTGCCTTCCAGGGAGATGTTGAGGAACTGATAGTAGCACTTGTCATCTAAACGCATGCTGCGACTCAAGGAGATGTTGGTTTCACTGGTGTTGCTGGAGAAGGTAGCGGTGGCACTGTCTCTACTTCTTAACCTCTCCATGAATGGCAGATGACTCAGGCTGCCTGCAACTAAAGCCCGTCTGCCCTCCAAATGACGAGGATCCAAATGATCTAACGGTCGGACCAGGTCCTCACAGGCCAGAGGAGCTGAATGGCTCACACACACCAGGCAGAGGAGAGTGATGGCACCCACAGCAAACATGTCTCTATATGCTGAAATCATGTGTTCTTGGGATAATTATGGTCTCAGTTGCGTCTGTAGTATAAATAATATGGTGGTTTTCTGATTTTTATAGTTGTTTAAGAAACCTCCAGTTTCGCAATACTGAAAACACCAGAGAACAGAGTCTCTATTTCACCTGTGGATTCTGTGATTGTGAAATAATGTTATTGTGACTTTTGAATGTTTACACTGGAGGTTTACTCGTTGGCTCAGTCTTACCTGCAGGAAATGCTGTTATTAATACCAGAAAACCATTATTTTGGTGATTTTACTTTTCTTGGATTAAAGCTGCAGTGGGTAGAATTGGAGCAAATATGATTAAAAGATGTTTTTTAATAAAACATTTTAAAAACGGTCACTGTATCATGACAGTAATACACGAGAAAGGTAATCTGAAAAAAATCATGTGCCTCTGTGTTAATTAGGTGCTCCTAATCAAGCCCCAAAGAAGAGCACCGGTCGTTGATGCCAATTTTCGTAGTGGTCAAATGGCGGTATTACAACTTCTGTGTCCGTCACGTGATGCCATTGGGCCCAAAAAGAATTTGCAACTTTTTGCACCATTGGGCCGAATCCAGAGTTATTTCCCTTCCTCCATTTATGTGAATGAGACCCAGGCCGAGGCTGAAGCGAGGGCTGGGAGGCGGAGTTAGCAAGCCGTGACGACAGCGTGACCTGTGATTGGCCAAATTCTCCCCTCACGGGCTAGATTTTTTAAAGCCTGAAAACAGAGCCATGAGGAGGTGCAGAAGTCTAGTTTTCTCTCAGAACACTTGAATTACAATATGCTGAAAGGTTATTATGGAATGATGCCAAAAATATTCTGCCTACTGAAGCTTTAAAATTTAATTTCAAATACGTTTTAAACTTGAGGTCTGTCGTGACGACAGCTCCATCTTAGTTTATTTTGCATGCTTACTGCCATTCGTCAGCTGAAATTCTCCTGTCATTCCCTGCTTATCCCTCTCCGTCAAGCAGTTGTCTTCACATCTGAAAATCATTTGTCCAATCAGCCTTTCAGTAGCTATATACACTCACCGGCCACTTTATTAGGTACACTTTGCTAGTACCAGGTGGTCTTCTGCTGCTGTAGCCCATCTGCTTCAAGGTTGGACGTGTTGTGCGTTCAGAGATGGTATTCTGCATACCTTGGTTGTAACGAGTGGTTATTTGAGTTACTGTTGCCTTTCTATCATCTCCAACCACTCTGCCCATTCTCCTCTGACCTCTGACATCAACAAGGCATTTCCGTCCACACAACTGCCGCTCACTGGATATGTTCTCTTTTTCGGACCATTCTCTGTAAACCCTAGAGATGCTTGTGCGTGAAAATCCCAGTAGATCAGCAGTTTTTGAAATACTCAGACCAGCCCGTCTGACACCAACAACCATGCCACATTCAAAGTCACTTAAATCCCCATTCTTCCCCATTCTGATGCTCGGTTTGAACTTCAGCAAGTTGTCTTCACCACGTCTAGATGCCTAAATGCATTGAGTTGCTGCCATGTGATTGGCTGATTAGCTATTTGTGTTAACAAGCAATTGAACAGGTGTGCCTAATAAAGTGGCCGGTGAGTGTGTACACACACCTGTTTGGACTCATTGCTTTAGCTAATGGATTAGCTGTTTCAAGCCTTTTCTCAACCAACACCAAGTAAAGTGAAATGGCTTTTTACTGTGCCAAAATTTCACTCATGTATCCTGTGAATTATCTCTGTTTCTCTAATGAAGAATGCAATCTCTGCAGCACTATCCTTTTGTGACACTCAGTTATGTTATGGAGGCTACTGCATGTCTGACGGATGAATAAACTCAGTGATTATCATATTGCAAATCAAAATCAGCAAAGCATCTTCAAAGAAGCTAAAAAACGTTCAAAAAGTTGCATCTTAAAAAACTATTTTATTTCCAGTTTAAAAGTAAGAACTACAGATGTGATGGTTTCAGAACTTCTCCTGTATGACATGTTAATAACACAACAGAGAAAAACAGTCAAATCCAGTCTTTTTCATAGAGTCATGTTGATGTTGTTTTATTTAGAAGCATACAAAAGATAAAGGCAATTTAACATTACTACAAAACATCCACTGATATACACATTATCAACACGGATGGGATCTTTTCACTGTCTCTCAGTTGTTTTGTCCCTCTGTTTTCTCTTCAGTTTGAGCTGCTGGATCTCCGGCCGGCTCCTCTGGACAAAGCTCCTTGGTAGGATCCTTCACGACAGGTGGAGGCATGTTCAGACACTCCAGCTGAGCCCTGAACTCCTCCATCTCCTTCTGCTCCACCTCCCTCCTCCTACTGACCAGGTAGAAATGCTGCCGCTTCCCCGACTCCACGTCCATGCGCATCAGCATGCAGTCTTGGCAGGATGTGTGGACGAAGCTTGCTGTGAGGTTGCTTTTATCTTTGCCGTCATAGGTGAAGCTGCTGCCTTCCAGGGTGATGTTGTAGGACTTATATAGGCACTTGTTATCTAAAAGGATGCTGCGAGAGTAGGACACGTGAGTGTCGCTGGTGTTGCTGGAGACCTTTATGGCGGCACTGTCTCTTAATTTGAATCGCTCCAGGTTTGGGAGATGGCTCATACTGCCTGCAACTACAGCCCACCTTCCCTCCATACGACGAAGATCCAGTCGATCCACCGGCCGGACCAGGTCTTCACAGGACAGAGGAGCTGAATGGCTCACACACACCAAACAGAGGAGAGTGATGGCAGCAAAAAACATATTGTATTGTTTGAGGGCTGTCGGTCACTGTTGTGTTAAACAGAGAATGTAGACGGTGAAGAGGTCTAGCTAGTTATAATTGTTTCAGAAACCTCCAGTTTCACAATACAGAAAATACCAGCGAGCAGAGTCCCCTTTTCACCTGTTGATTCTGTGATTGTGAAATGATACAACGTTTTGAGTCATCTTTTGTTTACTTTGTTGGCTCTCTCTTATCTGTGGTAACGTTGCACTTACAAAAAAGAAGTATAATTCAAGTATACTTAATATTCAAGTTACCCCAAGTATACTTTATGTAGTAACTATACTAATATCAATGCACTAGTACTTGTAAGTGTAATACTTCAATACTTTTTGGGACTAAATTGTCCCACTTTTTAGTTTATAAAAGTATACTTTTAAGTGTACGAATAGTATACTTTGAGTACACAACTAGTTTACATCTAAGTTGTATTTTGTACTGCAACCATACTATGAACTATGATAGTACAAGTGAATACGTATACTGTTAGTTTACTAGTTATATACCCACTTTTTAGTTTATGAAAGTACACTTTAAAGTACTCTCAGGAAACTACTAGTTTAAGAAGGATTTTTAACAAACACCGCATCACTGTGTCTTTCAAGCCCAGTAACACCCTCAGACAGAAACTGGTCCACCTTAAGGACCGCACACCCAAACACAAGCAAAGTAACCTGGTGTACGCAGTCCAATGCAGTGAGGTGAAACCAAACCACTAACCAGACGGGCCAACTCCTCAGGTTTAGACTCAGCAGTCTATCTACACCTGAAGGACAAGGGACACTCTTTTGAGGACAATAACGTATATATTATTGCTCCAGTTGCAGCTGATTTAACCCTTACTCAGATACTAGTTTAATAGTTTTGCAAGTATACTTTTATATACTTGTAGCCTACTTTTTAGTCTATGAAAGTACATTTTATATACTTTAACTTATAGTACTTAGCCAATGATTTATGTATTACATAAAGAGACTTGCTCCTTTTGCTATTTGACTTGGTGTTTTGTGATGATTAAATGCCTCCGTGGTGAACTGAGAATGAAAAATATGGAAAATTCTTTATGAATTGAAGTAAATTTATTACACGACATCCGTTTATAAACTGCATTTGTATCAAAAAGTGAGCACGACCACAAGCCAAGTTGACCTTTCTGTAGGCCTATAAGGCAAGAATACTTAGTTATACTTTTCTTAAGTATACCTCTATTAAACGATTAAGTACAAGTATAAACCAAGTATACTTAGACTTTTCTGTATACTTGTCAGTTTAAGCCAAGTAAACTTCTGATAAGTATATCTCTGATAAGTATAAACAAGAATAAAGTATGAACTGAATGTATACTCTCTTATTTTAAGTTTAAGAAGTTCAATAAGTATACTAATAGTACACTTGAATAAACTGCTTTGTTATCTTTTCTCCTGGATTGAAGTTCTGTAAAATGAATATTTGTAATGGAATACGAGTAGTAGTAGATATAACAGTAGGTTGTCTGTGAAAGCAAGCTGCACACACTCATTTTCTGATTTAGTTAACTTAATGGGATCAATACACATCTGAGTGGAGGATCTATGGAGGACTTTAATTGTTTGGCATATTGCAACCAACTTGTCGTTAAAGTATGGAGCAATACATTTATTAACTGCTTCAAACTGAATAGAATAATAATAGATTTTGTCAGGTCAAATTTGCTTTTAGATTTGAAATTCTTCATTCACATTGAGCTGCCTGAGACACATCTATCTGTATACTAAAATCATATAAACTGTTCTAGTGTACATGCATGAAGGTAGTGGAAAGGATGTTTACTCTCTGCTGTCGCCCACGGTGTGTCCAAATATACTTAGTAGGATCAGAAACCTCCAGTTTTGCAACACTGTTGATACCAGAGGGCAAAGTCCCTTCTCTGCCTATCGATTCTGTTGATTGTGAAATGACGGAATATTTTGAGAAACCTTGACAAAATCTAATTTAATTACAGATAAAAGATGTGCGCATAATCTGAAACATTCACACACATTGAGGGAAATAAGCCCATGAGTTGATCATAAAGACAGCTGTAAATCACTTGCGAACTCCGACCAAACGGTCAAACTAAGCAGAGCTGAATTGGAGCAAATACAATTTTAAAAAGTTATTATTATGAAACAGTCACTATATCCTGACAGAAGTACATGAGACAAAAGAAAAAAAAAATCATGTGCCTCTGTGTCTTCCGGTGATCCTAATGCCATCTGCAAGATTTCACAGACCGGAGAAAAACAACCAATCAGAGCCGAGCTGGAGCCTGGCCGTCTCTGAGCAGCTGTCAATCACTCGCAAACTCCGACCAAACAGTCAAACTAGGCACCGCTGATCAAATATGAATCAATATTCTGTTACTTTAATGCCTATTTCCCTCCTCAAATGTTTTCAGAATCATCTTGTAGTGTACTGTTTAGCTGTAAAATGAGAAGGTTTGCTCCGACTGGTAGGCGGTGCTTGGTTTTTCCTCAACTGATCTGAACATGACTGCCGGGTCACAAACTTTCTCATTTTACAGCTAAAACCTAAAGAATCCATTGGTCCTAACCGTGTCATACTAGCTTGTTGTGAAAGAGGCTAAATAACGCTTCAAACTTATGCAAAATTTTGGCGAGGAAAAACTGGCATGGCCATTTTTAAAAGGGGTCCCCTTGACCTCTGACCTCAAGATATGTGAATGAAAATGGGTTCTATGGGTACCCACGAGTCTCCCCTTTACAGACATGCCCACTTTATGATAATCACATGCAGTTTTGGGGCAAGTCATAGTCAAGTCAGCACACTGATTTCCAATAATAAATATATACATTTGCATAAAGCAAGCATATTTGTCCACTCCCATGTTGATAAGAGTATTAAATACTTGACAAATTTCCTTTTAAGGTACATTTTGAACTGACAAAAAATGTGTGATTTGTGATTAATCGTGTTTAACGATGGACAATCATGAGATTAATCACAATTAATTATTTTAATGGATTGACAGCCCTAACGCATACACATACAGTACGTACAGTACATACCTGTAAAGTTCTCACTACCAACAACTGCGTCAACATACTGTATTAACTACTTGGTTGTAAACTCTCAGAAAGCATGGTATGGGAATATGGAAGAAGAGATCAGTAGCTGCACAGTTGTGTGATTGAAATGTATAAACACGTGACTTATAGATGGTAAGGGAGAGTATGACTAAATTCATAGTTTTATCCTTGAAATTGTTCATTCAGTGACACCTGTGACTTGTGGTTGCATCAAGAATATTTTCATAATACATACCAATCTGTGTTTCTGGAAAGCTGAAACATCTGTATGCTAAATACAGTAGGTATCTAATATTGCATGTGCAAGTGAAATTTGAGTTTTTTCAGCGTCGTAATAAAGATATAGCAGTGATTATTTTGTTATCATTTAGCTACACCGCAAGAGGCTTTATTATTATTGTTTTATCTCAATTAGCCCAGACAACAGGAATCCATGTTTTTTCTAAAGTCATTTATTTTTCTTTGATGGGATAAAATTGAAATGCATTAACATTTATTGACTTTGTGTGAACAGACACCATGAATCAAAGTCTCTTAAGCCTCTTGTCCCTCTGTTTTCTCCTCAGTTTTGGCTGCTGGTTCGCTGGCAGTCTGCTCTGGACAAAGATCCTGGGTTCCATCCATTACGACAGGTGGCGGCAGTTTCAGACACTCCACCTGAGCTCGGAACTCCTCCATGTGTTCCTGCGTCACCGCCCTGCTCCTGCTGAACAGGTAGAAGTCTACCAACTTGTGTTTTGGTGCTACCAGGTCCAACTTCAACGCCATACAGTCTGGACAGGACGTATGGACGAAGGTCCCAGTGAAGTTATAGCCCCTCACTTTGAGCGTAACGGTCTGGCCTTCGACTGAGAAGTTGTGGGAATGATACTGGCACTGGTCAGCATTACGGTTGGCTTGGGTGAATGAAGAATTGTGGAGATCAACAGTTACACTGAGTCTTGCTTTTAAGACGTCCGCAGCTGCGCTATCAGTCAGACCGCCTGCAACGAAAGCCCACCTTCCCTGCAGATGATCGGGATCCAGTTGAGCCAAAGGCCGCATCAGGTCTTCACAGGCCAGAGGAGCTGAATGGCTCAACGACGCCAAGCACAGAACGGTTGCAAATACAGCAAACATGTCTCTGTCTGTTGTCTTGTTGTCGGATATTTATATCACGTCTCAGTTGCACTGCGGTGTCTGACTGAAAATGTGTCTGTTAAAGAGGCTTTGCTGGTTTTATAGTCCCTTATCCACCTGTGGGTTTAGTGATTGCAAAATAAAGAGACAGTTGATGTATTACTCATAGTTTACATAGTGGATGTTTACTGGGTTCACAGTCTGACTGACACATATTGTTAATCAAATAAAATGAGGGGGGGAAACATTATAATGTTTGTATTCATCCCGATTTGAAGTTCTATACATATTCACTGCTGGAACATTAGTCGTTTTCTTGTGATATTTTAGAAAATGTATTGCGATAAATACACATTTGAGGATGGGAAGACATATTAAAACTTGCATACTGCTAAGTTCTTGGATGTTAACCCTTGTGTTGTCTTATCTTTCTGTATACACCACTTGTCCTAAGGGTCAAAAATGATCCGCCTTCACTAAGCCCCTAAAATAAAGCAGCTTGATTGCATTTTAATCCCCAAATCTATTTTGCATGAAGAAACAACCTGTCATTCATCACAAACTTTGTGAATATCTAGGTTTTTCCTCTTCACAGTGCAAAAAGACTGTGTTTGTAAATCACCGTCCTCTTGTTCCTCCTGGACATCTGAGTAAATCAGATCTAGGACGTGCTGGGCAGTGAAACGTGCACTCATGGCTACAGTAAAGAGAGTACTCTGCAGCACCTCTATAGCCTCTGACTGCATTCCCCATTAGTAAACAATGCTTTCCAGAAATGTTTATTCTCTCTGATCTTGTTTGTATTTTGTCTGTGAACTTCAGTCAGGTGTGGGGTCGTGGAGGGGAGATGCTGCACATTCGCGAGAAAGTTTTTGTTTTCCCTGAGTTCAATCAGTAGCAGTAGTGTGTGTGTGTGTGTGTGTGGTGGTTTTTTATGGTTTCTGTAGTATGAAAATGATTTTATAACTGCCAGGTCAAAAATGACCCCTAAGACAAGATTTGTGTTGGTGTACAGCTTTTATGGAAATATGAACAAAGGCAATGTTTAACTTTTTCTCATGTTGGGGTCATTCTAGGAAAAGTCATTGAATTTCAAGTTGAAAAAAAGATCATTAAAGGGACTATTTGTAACTTTTTAATCGTATAAATGTAGCGGGTCGCCACACATGCGCGCTCGCATATGCGCGTTGGCGTGCGGCCACTGCCTCGTCTCCTCTGCCTGCCTGCCTTCACTCAGACAGCGCGCGTTCTCACTCAGCTCGCTCCACCTCTAGACATGAACGCGCGCTCACTCCACACTGCAGGAGAGTTAGTTTAGCTCTGAGAATATCTAGTGAATGTTCAGTGGACGTTTGTGCAGAAATAAATGCTGCAGCTCCTCCAGACCAACAGAAGTTTCCCGTGTCTTGTGAAGTCACGGAGCTCCTCAACGAGTAACGTTATTGTCTCGTTACCGACCAGGTGCCGGTGTCTCCCTGCTCTCTCCGGCTGCAGGCGGAGAGAGCAGGGAGACACGCTGCAGAGCTCCGCTGCATCAGCCTGAGGCACTGAGGCAGGAAAAGCCAACACTAAGAATCATGTTCATGGAGAGACCTTCATCTGGTCAGCTAACATTACTGCCAAACAGCTGAAATATAGAGTGATATTGTGGTTTTAGCTGACGTGTGTCTCCTCACTGTTTTGAGCGATGCTCATTCAGGTATATTTAGAGCGAACAAGCGCGAGCTCGACGCTGACTTTCGTTGATTTCACGGCCACAGGTGTCGCTGTTAAGAAGCATTTCTGAAAGTTACAAATAGTCCCTTTAAGGGTGTTTCCTATGCTGTTAAACATAGTGGCAGGTCATTTTTGACGCCTAAGACAACACAAGGGTTAAAGTCTGGAGATCAGTGCCAGCATACAATATATATAACTATTCAAACTGAATAAGACCTGTCAGGTAAAATGTGCTTTCCATCATTCTTTATTCCCACAGTGAGATACATCTCGGGGAATTAAGGACACACACAAGCAAACAGTATGTTCTGAAATCATAAGATTTCATTTAATATTTACACCTGTGCTTTTCCTACTATGACATGCCGAAGTGTTTTACATGAAAGGGCCTGCTGTGAAATGAAATATTTTTTTCGAAAACTGAAGTTTTGATTAAGCCAAACTACACAAGAAGACAGTATATGCTTATTACCTCTACTTTGTTTGCTAAACTGTATTATCTGCTTTGTTGTGAACCCTCACAAGGAGTGTAAGTATTGAAACTGCACAGATTGAATTTGAACTATATTAGAAAATTAAATTATTGGTGAGTGAAGATGATGCCAATGCACTAAGGGAGTGCAAATTAATTTATTTTTTAATCACATTTTCATTTGGTTACATCTAAAGTGGTTGCATCAAGACACATTTTCATTATATCAAACATATCAGTATGAGAGGATTTGTTTAGAGATGAGCAAATGATCTTCCTTCCACTGGATTTATTTGAGGATATGTCATTAAGGAAGACATATCTCACCTTTAATTAAGAATTTTTAAGTTGGTTATTGTCGCTCACACAGATCAGCATGCAGGGGATGAACTGAGTGTGGCTGACCAAGCAGTTCATCTGTCTTTCTGTGAACCCAAAACATAATACTGTATGATTATTTACTGTTGTACTTGCAAGTAAAAGCGCCTTATGATCACAGTGGGAGGGTTTTTCTGATTATTCATGAAATCTCACATTTACTTTTTACCATAAAAGCAATCACAGACACTGTATATTATGTCAACATCCATTTTATTGACACTGTGAACAGATATCATGTACCAAAGTGTCCCAAAGCCTTTGGATCCTCTGTTTTCTCCTCAGTCTGCTCAGCTGAGAAGGGACCGGTCTGGACAAAGCTCCTTCTTAGGATCCATCACAACATGTTCAGGCATTTTCAGACACGCCACCTGAGCTCTGAACTCCTCCAACTCCTTCTGGTCCACCTCCCTCCTCCTGCTGAACAGGCACAATTCCTTCGTTTTATGATTTGGTAACTCCACGATGTAGCTCAGCATCACACAGTCTGGACAGGATGTACGGAATATGGTCCCACTAATGTTAGCTATATGCCCAATGTTGTAGTTAAAGTTAGACCCCTCCACAGAGACCTCATATGACACATAGCGGCATTCGTCACCATAACGATTGGCTTGGGTGAACGTTGTGTTGAAGTAATCAACAGTTATGCTGTCAACGTGTTCAAGAGCCACTGAAGAAATCAAACTGTCTGCAACCATAAACCATCTGCCCTGCAGGTCACGAGGATCCACTTGACTCAAAGGCTCAGTCAAGTCTTTACAGTCCAGAGGAGCTGCACGGCTCACAGACACCAAGCAGAGGAGAGCGATGGCGCACACAGCAAACATGTCTCTGTATGTTGAAGTCAAACGCCTGTACATTTAGCCTCAGCAGCACAGCAGCATCTGTCTGAAAGTGGTGCCGGTAAAGACTCTCGTCTGGTTTTATAGTTGCATCAGAAAAATCCAGTTTCACAATACTGAGAGCAAAGTCTACCTGTGTGTTCTGCGATAGTAACATAAGAATAATTTGAAGACTGATTATTTATACTTTTGTAACTCGTCTTACATGGAATATTGGAGTGAGTTCACTGTAACTCAGATATTGTATTTGAATCTTGTTGGCTCTCATTAAGAGCTACAACTTCAACATGTGCATTGCGTTTGTTGAAATCATAAAATATAACCGCACAATGTTAAAAATCACTGTCTACCTCAACTCACTTTCACTGTGGTTTTCAACTAAAAAAATTGTATTTTCTTGGTGAAATTTGTATCGGAAAGTTCCAGTTCCGCAATATCTGACATTGTTTTTGCAATATTTGTTTATTGGGATGAGTTGTTGTTTGCTTTTGAATGAGCAAAGGACATTTTCTCCAGCCTTCGCCAACAGCGGAAAACACCAGTATCATCTTTGAACACTATACACACAATCTGCCCCCTTAGATTCATTGATTTTTATGTTGTACAAATGTGTCATCTGCAAATACAGGCATCAAAATCTGGTTCTTGTGTTCTCATAGTTTGTTAGAAACTCTAGTATGAAGAATTTCTTTTACTTCACTGAAGAAAAGTAAACATTTAAAACACATTGAATTCATGTTTTTTTAAAAATATATCAAAAGGTACTGGCTCCTTATGCAATGGTTTCTCTGAAATCCCATTGCTGTTGGACAGGACCCCCCCCCCCCCCTGGGAGCTCTCAGCTCAGCAGGACTCATTCTCACAGTTACAGGGACCATCGCTGCATCCCTTTTCCCCCAGCAACACAGGCTTTGGTTTGGCCCTTGAGATGGCTGTGCTGTTAGCCATGGAACTACCACGAGGGCAGCTAGAGACTCTGCTGGGACCTCAGGCAGCTTTGACAAGCTCCATGTACTTGCGTAAGTGGGGGATTTTTAAGACTTGTTGCAGGGAACACCAGGCACATCATCTCATGTTTGGTCCCTGTGATCTGCAGAATGTCTCATAGATGGATCCTGTTCCCTTCAGGGGGACGTTTAGCACGACTAAAGCTGCATGGATAGAGGAATACTGGTTGTCTTAGGGGGACTACAGACCCCCACTCATGACAGACAGCTGTCTTAAACCAGTTGTCCCTGGTTTAGGAATGAGAAATAAATAACATTACGAAACAAATGGTAAAACATTATCCAGTGTTCGATTTTTCATGAAGCAATGTGGTTGCTTTGGGACAAATCCACTGTTTGAGGAACAGAAATGCTGGATGAACATCAAGTACATCAAGCAGTGTATCACAAATGTCAGTTTAATCATTAAACCATTCATCAATCATTTCAAAAGCTGACATCTCTCAATTTCACATGTGTATACATCCGAGCTATGTCAGGAGCTCTGGAGCCCCTCTTTCAAAAAAAGCACATCTGGTAAAAATACAAAATTCTTACTTTCAGGTAAAATAATCTCTCTTTTAAAACTGACAACGTCCCACAAAATATTCAGTGGTGCGTGCTGTTGTTTATAAATTAGACCATTTCATACTATTAGTCTGTGTATTGTCAAAACCTGTATTACAGTGAATAAAAATGTTCAGGCCCCATAGTTGGATTAAAAGAATCTCTAATAAAAGACAAAAAAAAAAAAAAAAATTCAATAAAATAATTCAGCTTTAAAGTCATTAGAAGAATATCCTCTCTGAAACTCTGCAAATCTTTGGACGTTAAATCTCATATTTAGATTATGAAAATTACCCAATGAATTATACATGTAGATACAACAGTTTAAAATAATACATCTTTAGTGTATTTGCTTAACTGCATTTAATATGTGGGTTTTATGATCCTATGGCTCATCTGCTAACCAGGAAAAAAAAAATCAAACTCCAACAGTGTAAAAAATAAAACAGCTCATATTTTGGTCCACATTGTGTGAGAAGAGAAATTATAATTTTTTTGTTCTGGGTAGAGAGCTCCTCAAGGCACTTAAACACTCACGAGTCCAGTCCACACCTCCCCCCTTGTCTTCGCGTTGGAGAGAGCTGATTTCCTCTCGGAGTATCAAAACTCAAGAGTGGGGGCCGAAAGTAGGGGAGGAAAGGGAAGTAGCTTGTGGACTAATTTGAAAAAGGATGGGTGCGTAAAACAAAGAGAGACGAGGGAAAGGAGTGTGCTATGAATTGAAGAGCAGAGAGACAGACTGAAGAGGAAGAGAGGAGGTGAATGTACAGAGAGGGCAGTTTACATGACGGAGCAGCACATGCATGCTTTGTGTTTGGGCGTCCCGGTCTCCTCTCCCTGGCTCGCCCTGGTCAGGCTGTGTGTCTCTGTGCTGGTAGCTGCTGCTGGCTCTGCTGCATGGGTGTCGGGGGCTTTGGCCTGAGACAGAAGGGGTTCCCGCTCCCCCGGCCTTGCCTCTGTCCTCCGGTTCTCCCGGGGATCGGCCAGGGGCACCTCCTGGAACTGTCCCGGCAGCGTGGCAAGGTCTTGGGCTTTTACTGCTGCCTCAGCTCCCTCTGGTGACGCTGCAGCTTCACCCTCAGCCTCTAGCTCGGGGGTGAGATTGGAGGGTTGCGCTTCAGAGTAGACTGGCACTGAAGCCACTGCAGTGCCCCCTAGGGCATTGGCTGGGGCCTGCACCTGCACAGTTTGGGTTGGGTCTTCCGATTCTTTGTCCCGTCCTTCAGATTTTGTCTCTCCATCTCCGTTTGTCTCCACGCCACCCTGCGCGTCTCCATCTCCAGCTGCTGTTTGTGTGTCTGCAGTGTGTTCGGTTGCCTCGCTCTTCTCTGGCTGTGTGAACGTTTCTGGAGCTGCCTCTGTTGTTACCACCCCCTTCACAGCCTCTCCTTCCTCTTGGCCCGCTTCTGGGTGCGGCAGAGGGGATTCCTCTGACTGCACAGCCTCCTGCTGATCTTCCCGCCGTGTAACATCCTCAGGTATATCATCCCCTTCATCTGTGACGATCACACGTTCTGCTCTCATCACCACGGTACCTTCTTCTTCTTCTTCCTCCTCCTCCTCATTAATGTTGACATTTGGAACCTGACCAGGCTCTGCCTCAGAAGCACCCAGGCTCAACCCTGGCTCCGATTTCATGCTAATAACACCTTCAGAGGCTCCAACGAGTCCGTTGGTGGCGGACTGCGTGTCGTGATTGGTGTCTGCTCCTAAGTGTCCTCCGCCATTGGTTAGGACAGCTGCAGTTTCATCCAGTAGCGTGCTTTGGTTCGTCTGCACTTCATCTTCAGTTGTCTCTGCAGACATAACATCAAATAAATATCACTGTGAGTAAAGGAGGAGATATCTGTGCAATTGTATTCATTAGAAAAGGTATTGCTCTTCATGCATTTAGATGATGTTGAGTGTTGCAATCAATATTCCACGCTGACATTAACCCTCATTATTAGCTTTCATTGTAGGCAGTGTAGACGCACCGTGGCTTTGATTGCAATTAGAGGCTGCTTTTGCAACTCAATACAGCTAATTCAGGTATTGTAATGCAGTTAACAAAAGGCCATCTATGAATCTTAAGGAAAAGTCATTCACCTCTGCTCTAATATAAAATGCAGAAGCTAATAAAAGGTAGAACTGTTTTAGCTACAGGCCCTGAAGTGTATACTAATGAACGAAGGCTTCTATTGGTTACAGAGCAGAATGTAACAATCAACGTAAGTGGATATAAATATTATAAGCATTTTAAGGCTACGTCGTGACAGATGGGAGACAACATTTAATGACGAAGTTAGACACAAGACGGCAGATGAACTAGCGACAGACTAAAGAGCACGCATTAAATGCAAATATAGATTCTGCAGTCTGAATTATAGACCGTGGATGATTTAAATACTCCTGTCCGCTTCAGTAGCTTGAGTATCTGTCCATGTACCGGCTGCCCTCTAAAAATGCAAGTTATGCATCTCAGTGCGTTAGCATAAATATATATATGCACAATCTTATTTAACATGCGTGAATATTAATCACAGCATGTGTGAACTTTTTGTGAAGTATAGGTATGACTGCGCCCCTCCTTCCTTTATAATGCAAATGTCTTAAGATCAGTATATGCAGTGCATACGGACACAGATTCCTATAGGGGATTTCATGGTCTCTGAGGGGTTGGGGTAAGATGGTGATTACTGTAGCTAAGAATTAACAAGAAGGTAAGATGTTTTCAGGTTCAAAGTGATGAGAGAGATGTTGACTTCATAAAGAATATAGATGTGATTTAACGTGTGCACGATTTATTTCCAGATAACTGGGGTTTTTGCACTCCACGCCTGAGCTTTATGAGAATATTGTGGTGCATGTCTGTGTGCATTTTATGACACTGGAGTCAACTCAATACCCACCCGATCCTGTTGCATTGTTTTCTCCGTTCTGCACAACAGCATCTTGGATCATTTCTGAGGAAGAAAAAGAAAATTGGATTTACTGCAGGTAGCAGTGCAGTAGACATGCAGTATAGAAATCATTCAGAAATCATGAATTACTACATGATGGAGACCTGATTTCTCAGAAAATGACACCATTAAGTACACCTTTAAACTCAAATATTCAAACTAGGGCTGTCAAAGTTAATGGGTTAATAAAGCGGTAACGCAAATTTGTTTTGACGGCACTAATTTCTTTAACGTATTAACACAACTTGCATTTTTTAGGTTGTAGCAGCTCAGTTCAGTGAAGATACTGGCATCATATGAAACTAGGAATCCATTGGTACAACCATGTCATACTAGCTTGTTGCGAAGAAGGATAAATAACGCTTCAAACTTATGCTAAAGTTTGGTGAGGAAAAACTGGCATGGCCATTTTCAAAAGGGGTCGCTTGACCTCTGACCTCATAATATGTGAATGAAAATGGGTTCTATGGGTACCCAGGAGTCTCCCCTTTACAGACTTGTCTGCTTTATGATAACCACATGCAGTTTGGGGCAAGTCATAGTCAAGTCAGCACACTGACAGCTGACAGCAATGTTATGATTTGAGCATGTTTTTTATGCTAAATGCAATACCTGTGAGGGTTTCTGGACAATATTTGTCATTGTTCTGTGTTCATAATTGATTTCATAAATATATACATACATTTGCATAAAGAAATCATACACTCCCATGTTGATAAGAGTGTTAAATACTTGACAAATCTCCCTTTTAGGTACATTTTGAACAAAATGTGTGATTAATTATTAATCACGATTAAATATTTGAATCGATTAACAGCCCTAATTCAAACTGAGATGCACCTGTAACTGTATGAGGTCCTCGCTGAAGACAGAATTACAACATGGCTTAATCAACACACCTTTGCTTCTTTGGATAACTTCTCGTCATAATATTGACGCACAGGTGCAACATTAGAAGATGGCAAAATCCTAACTAAGAATGTGCTGCTTTATAGTCTAATTTAATTTCATTACAAGCAAAGAGAGAAAATGGGGAAGGAGTCAAAGCATTAAACAAATGAAATCTAATCAATATGTACTGATGTAATTAAGTAAGAGTAGCATTAGAAGCGCAGCTGTGGTAGCAGCCAGAAAAGCAGCGTGTCTGCACACAGTGGTTTTAACGTGATAAAGTGTTGCAGGGTTGACATGTATTGGACAGAATACAGTGTCGAAAATAGGCAGGCGGCAATGCTTTGTTCTGCACTGAGCTTGTCAAATTGCATGAAAACGCTCATGTTAACTCTTATGCAGTGTGACATTTGCATTGATTTATCACTTTCTCTGGTAAAAAAAAAAAAAAAGCTAATGGAAATGCAATTTTTCTAAAAATGTCCACTGTAATTTTAACATTTGTACCAAAAAGTTCATCTGATCCCACTTACCTGCTCGGGCCTCTGTCACTTTCACCGCCTCCTGTTGGATAAGAGGGACAGTGGAGGGATTACATTTTCTGTGACTCAAACGGTGAAACAGTTTGTGTTTGTGTGTTGCCTGAACCTCTGCTGCATTTCGAAGGGATATAAAAAGACAACAAATCAAAATGAAAATACTGGAACATCACACAAGCTTTAAGGAAACGGACACTATTCAGAATATATGTCCTCATCGTCGTCTAAATAAGTTTCTCTCCTACACTCTAAACAGCACAGACTGTACTGAGATAATTCATGCGTCCTCTGTGGTCTCTCAGATGGATGATATAGAGATGAGTTTGATGAGCTGTTAAATAACCATGACATCCTGCCTGGTCACAAGAGGGAGTGATTGAGCTGAAAAGCCCTTCCTGACCTTTTGAAGAGTTGACCCCTTTCAACAATTTGGTGCAGCATAATACTTAACTACATTAGAGCTGCATAGATAAACACTAATCATGTGTGTACCTTTCACAGTTTAAAGTTTATTCAAGGACCTGAATATATCAACACATCCTTCGTCTCATCAGAAAGCATTAAGCAAACAAAGTGATAAAAAAAAAAAATCAGTTTGAGCTGCCAGATATTAGCTGTCACTCACTCTCAGTCTGCCCACTAAACCAATGCTTTTGCTGGCAGGGCCCCGTTTTCACACAGAATAAGGTCATACATTCAGAGTCTCTTCCATCACAGGCTGGTGCAGCGATTAAAAATGTAATCCTGTGAAGCGGACGTTAGAAGAGGAGGGACAACTCTTTTGTTCTACTATAAAAGACCTTCAGCGTGGTGAGGTAAACATACTTGCGCTTGGCTTGAGGTGAAACAATAATTCCAGAGTGGATCAAGTGTTGAATTGTTTATGTAACGGGGCTGCTTACATTCACAGAGTTCCTGCTTTTGAACAAGAGGTGCTACATCAAAGGTACATTAAGAGAGGAAATGAATTATTCATGGCAAAAAGCCACAGACAGAAGTTGTGGGAAATTTTCTGCGTAATGGAAGATGATGGAGCAAGCTTGTTCAACACATATTCCCACCCCCTTTGTGTCCACAGAGTGAGTGGGCGAGTGTGTGTGCGTGGGCGAGTGTGTGTGTGTGTGTGCGCGTGTGCAAGTTCCTCACCGTTTGGCCATCCTCCATCTGTTCCTTCAGCTTCTCTTCCTCCTCTGCCAACCGCTGACTCTCTGATTCCAACCTGAGACGGACACACAGTTGTTCACACAGAAACAAACACATCAAATCTATACTAAAAATGCCCTCTTAGTTTATGTTTTAATGTTATGCTTACATATGATAATAACCTTATTTTATGATCCCAATCTAAGTAACACTAAAGTAGGCACATTTTTTTGTTTGTTTTTCAATTCCCCCAGAGGGCATGTGCAGTGTGTGTGACGAGCCTTCTTGGAAAGCGAGGCAGAGCTGTGGACCTTTTTCAATAATAAGATTGGGATCTTGGGAGTGTAGTCTTCAGGTAACTAGACAACATTGTCCACTGCAATAAAGAAAAGTCTAATCCTGTCTGGCAAGTGTGCACGGCTGGATCACCCTCTCGCTCTCTGCCTGCGTGCAGTTCAGCACTGGCAGAATTAAAACTCAACTTTGCCAAAGCATACATAATGTACGACAACAGCAAAAATTACAAGAAAAAAACGAAAATAGAAAAGGGAATGCTGCAACTATCAATTATACATGAAGTTTCCGACTATACAAATACAACAAAAATGTGTCAGTTCTCTCCAGCTCTTGTCAGCTCACAAACTGTCTCCTTGTCTTCTTGCACACACACACACACACACACACACACACACACACACACACACACACACACACACACACACACACACACACACACACACACACACACACACACTGTGGCTGTACTTGTCAGTGCGCTTTTCCATCTCCTGGGCCTGGGAGCCCCAAAGAGGGGAGCGGGGGCTCTGGGCGTCCGGGGAGGTCGGGGACAACGGAGCTCCTTCCATCAACCACTGGTCCCTCAGAGACTTTCTCTGGAGGTGAGGAAGAGGAAGAGGAAGAGGAAGGAAGAGAGAGAAATAGTCAACTTTCAGCAGCATTGTATTGTGGTGATATGATTATATTATGTTATCTAAGCAAACTGTAATTAATTGATTTTTCTATAAACCATTTCACAGTTGTAAACGTCATCATTCCAAATGTGTCCCAGGTTATTTCCTGTTGCAGTGAATGTGAATGAAATCAGATGACAGGAAGTAAACACGGACCCAAATCTGTTTATACAGCAGTTGCAATCCCTTTAATATCTCTGGTTGTATTGGCCCATTGTAAGCAGTACTGCAAATGAATAAGCAGAAGCGCTTCATGGCAGTATCGGATTTTTCGATTTCTTTGTGCCACTGTGATGGACTTTTATGATTTGGTACTTCATTTGCTGGATAAGCCAAAAAAGAGACGCACCTGTTTGTTTATTTTATCCATAAACTGTTTATCAATTGATTTTCCGGAAAACTTACTACGCATATCAATATATAATATATAAAATTACTATACGGTGATAGAGGAGTTTATCCTTAATGTTGTGATATGTACTGTATTAGATATCAGAAATCATTCTTAATGATATTACCTAGCCCTAGTGTAGGTGGCCTTTTGAGGTTTTTACTGGGAGCAGTTGTAAAACTGTAAGAGCTGCAATATTTTTGACTCAGGTATGGATATTAATATTTGAGACATTTGAGAGCTAGTTTTTTTTAACATAAACAAAGGTTTTCTGGTTACTGAAGAATTGTGACCACGATATGAACAGTAGGCTACTCAGCATGACATTTTACAGTTGTTAGATAACTTGTCAATGCTCTCTGGTGCACAAACTAACATATGTAATGTTGACACTGCTAATAAATTACATTGCAACACATCTTTAGCATTGCTCGGAGAGACTACAATTTCTGGTTTCCTGTCAGCTGACATATGTACGGATACAGATAAACTAATGTCGACCGATAATATCAGCCTGCTGACTTGCAGCCTGCTAGTTGCAGGTTAAAAAAAGAAAACTATACAATAAACAAGACTTAGACCAAAGGTATTTTAGCACTGAATTAACTACTAATATTAGTTAGCCAACTGGATTTACAAAACTAACTGTTATAGGCTACAAACAAAGTATTGACTATATATTAAACATCCACCAGAGAAATCAAATATATGAAAATCATATACAGCAGCTCAAATCAATGTTTATTTTAGTATGTACACTGACTCTTCTAACTATACTTGCAGTGTGAACTCACTACATACTCAAAACCTGCTTAGTTAGTACATGAATTGGTACCCAGCCTACTTTTTACTTAGAATCCCAAAATGCAATGCGCTGCAGATACAAAAATTACAGTCATGCCACATTACACTTCTCAGTTAAAATGCAAAATGATAATGACTCAAAATGTAAATCTCAATGTACTACTCACTGTAGAGTTAAATACAGGCTGTTTTATTACGTAACCAGTGACTGAAGAAGTGATTTATGGCCCAGCATAAGAGAAAGAGAGAGAAATGAAGAGAAAAAGAGAGGAGGAGTAACGCTGTATAGAGCAGTGACATGTCAGAGTGAGAAACTGTGATGAGGAGGGAGGCGAAATGTGCTTATTTGAGGGTGCGAAGGTGAGAAAGAAGGTGAGAGACAGTAACACCTGCTGTGAGCCCGTGTCACCAGTCTTCATCTCAGATATCCAACAGAGGGAATACAAGCAGGAATTTATAGCATATGTGTGCACTTTTTACTTTCATCTTATTCCTACACTCCCTACTCCAGTAAATAGACATGACCCAGTGAACGAAAGATGCCCGAGGCTACTTACCATTCCCTCCTAACAGAACACCAAAACAACCACTTTCAAGTTTCACAAAAACAGGAGCGCAATTCTCAGTAGTTTGTAGAGCAGACTACTCTCTGAACATCCTCTTCTTAACAGACCGTTAAGACACACAACAGTCCTTAAAGTCTAATACTCATTTAAATAACACCCCACTTCTGCTTTTTTACCTTTTGTTCCAGAGCCCCACTGGACATCTGGCACACACTCTTTAAAAGCTCTGTGTTTGCATATGTGACAATGGGCCTAATGCAGGAAGCGATGTAAAAACAAACCTCTTACTTTTGTTCATACCCACGATTTTTCACCATTGTTTTCTTATTTTTGCTCTTCTCTTAGGTAAGAGAAAATGTTACGAGTGCTTGAAAGCCCTCTTAAGATAAAAAAAAAGAAAAAAGATGTTTTCCACAGTCCACAAAGCGTTTGTCCAATGCAAGGAGATATACGTTTTAAATTTGAGGAATGTAAAAAAAACACATGACTATCATATCAAATTTAGCTTATTATATGTTTTAGAGTAATTATAAATATTGTTA
Organism: Sebastiscus tertius; assembly: GCA_916701665.1. NCBI lineage: Eukaryota > Metazoa > Chordata > Actinopteri > Perciformes > Sebastidae > Sebastiscus > Sebastiscus tertius. The sequence continues at coordinate 52,957 of CAKAOH010021130.1, read as the reverse complement.
AGATTATTAAAGAAATACTATTGGTCCATTGATCCCAATTAAGACCATAAAACCCTTAAATGATATTGTGTGCGTTCAGCTTCTAAACGGTGTACATACTGTTTAGGGGACGTTACCTATGCTATTATCTGCCCCTGTATAGTGTTTAAGGGGCGCTACCTATAATATTAATAATAAACAATCGGCCACACGCCTCAAATTTATGATCAAGTGGGATTCACCATTCAGCACCCCTGTGTAAGAGCACATTTGGATGGTTGAGAACGTTTGATGCATCTTCGCTATTTTTTCTCTTAGCGGTAAATTAAGAGAAAACATAAGATGAAATTTAAGAGAATGATGCTGCGTGAGGCCCAATGACCCAATTGCATGAGTTTCCATGGCAATCCTGAGTCCACCTCAAACTACAAAATCTATTATAGATTTCATATTGTTTCAAAAAATAAAAACTTAATTTCACCTGAACGAAATAGTGCTAGACATAGACTTGGACCTTGGACTAAAGTAAGTAAATCATGCGCTAACAAGGAAAAAGCCCTTCAACAGAAGTTGGACATATTTCATGCTACATCCAGAAATCACAACAAACAAACAAACATGGTGATATACTACTGCACAATCAAAAAGAGAACCCAGGAAATGAAAATGACGTCACGATGATCATGGTTACGCCGCCATTTGTCAGGCTTATCAAATCAAGTCTGCCAATATTTACTCCACAACTGTGTTTCCACTGATATTTGCAGAACAAATAAAGACAAAACTTTAAAAAATGATCTACCAAAAATGAATGGAAGCTTTTCCAATGGTTGCCAAATGTAGATATTAAACACTTCATGAAACTGTCAAGAAAGAGAGGCATTTTTTCCCTCAAATCATTTGTGTTTCCCTGTATGTCAGGACTAACAGGGGCTGCAGGGCGACTTAGTAACAGCCGCACTGCAACCCAGCTGACCTTGGTTCAAGGGCTTGTTTCAGCAAGCATCTGCGCCGCTAAAGTGCCCTTGAGCCGGACAATAAACTCTTGCCAGCTCTAGGAGCGCTGGTCTGTAGCTGACCCTGGCAAGCGGAAATAAACACAGTCTGTCTGCAGGGAACTTTTACTGTAGTATATATAATCCATAAAATAGCCAGGGTTATCATTCTCATCATAAAAATGTGTCTATATGCTATAAAATCCAGTACAAAGTACTCACAGCAGCTATACTTTCCCTTAAAGCCAGGTGATGTCTGCAAGCTTCTCACTCACTACTGAGGTGAAAGCATCTGAAAACCCATACTCCCCTCCAGCCTATATGGCCCCATGTTTCCAAAAATGTGGCAACCGTTAGCCAGTAGCTACCTACTTAAGCGTCACAAAACCATCTCTGTGTTTTCTCCTGCAGCGCAGAACAAGCCCCGCTCTGTTCCCCTCCCTGTGCCTTTGGCTGACTGGACACAGCCCTCTCTAAACTTTCCTGCAGGTCAGGAGCTGCGTGTAAGCTGCTGCTCCCTCCTATCACATCCTTACATCTACCCTGGGGTTAGAGTCAATGTCAAAGCTAATGAATGTTCTAAAAAGCAATGATGATATCACCTCCTGTGAGAGAGCAAGTATGGACATAATCATTTTAAATTAATCTCTGAGGCGTCTTGTAATTTGATTATACACATGCAAATCTTGATTTGGAGCACCGTGCACAAACACACACAAATATGGCGAGCATATGCAAAATATTCTCCTGCATGACCACACCGGCACACACATGCATAGCCTACCCGCTTGCACACAAACACTCACACACATACTGCACAAATTTCACACAATTTGAGGAATGTGCCCCCGGGCCAGCGTAGCACAGAGGAGTAGGAAGTGGGAACGCCAGTCTGAAAACAATAGAGCAGCTCTGTGACTTGTAGAGTGTGTAAAAACACATAAAAACTGATTTCAGCAAAGGAAGGCTTGACTCTAACCCTGCTAGAGACTGGTAGAACCAGGAAGGGTGGAAGGTTGTACAGTTCATCCGTGTGTGTGTGTGTTAATGTGTGAAAATGAAATACATTTAGAGGCTAACGAGATGGAATGGGCCTGCAGAGGATTTTGGCTGAGTGAAATTAAAGCTGCACATGTGTGTGTGTGTGTTAACGAATGAGACGGGTTAGATCATCCTGTGTATGTGTGTCAGACCTTGAGCTGCTGTAGTCTGAGCTTCTCATCCTCCATGTCTCTCCTGGCTCGGTCCTGCTCCTCCTGCAGCCGACGCTTCTCCTGACGGAGGAAAAGAAAGACGGTGGGGGGAGAAATTGCAAAGTAAGAAAATGAATGTAGACAGATTGCTAGTTGAGGCAGAGAGAGAGTGAGCGCAAGAGGAGTACAGTTTTATTCAAATGAAGAGAAAGATGGAAGAACTCAGCAGTTGGACATATTCAAGTTGATGTAAATTAATGAACAGAAACAAAGAAAGGGAAGAGGCGGCGGTGAATAAAACATCACTGGGAAAAGAGTAAAACGGGGACACCTGGTCAACCATCTGTCACAAGGACACTGTCACCATAGACATCAGGTATACTCTATATCCCATAATGCTCAGTAGCAGCTGTCCCCATGGCAACCCGGTGTTGTTTTCGTGGGACCAGGGACACCCTGGCTCACCACATTGCACACTCAATGAATTATTTAGGTGTTACGGACAGCTCACAGAGCTTAGTCTCCTTATCCTCTCTTTCTCTATGTAGACGAATCTGAAGTAGACAAGTAGTTGATACCTCACTCGTAAACCTGCCTAGAACACTGTAATATATGAAACATGATTTCACTTTTTAAGCAATTTTGCTAAGGAGGCTGTCCAGGAGATCATGTAGAAATAGTTAAATATTGAAAATATTATCATCAAATGCCTTTAAATTAAGATTATAATCTACAAAGCCTCTGAACATACAGGTGTTTACAGTTATTCTGGCTGATTAGACCTGCAGGTTGAAGGTGGGTGGAGCTATGATGAGAATCTATTAGGTCACAAATCTTTAGGGCTGACCCCTCTTAGTCGATTAGTTGACTAATCGGTCGTTTTGGTCTTAGTCGACTAAGATTTCTTTAGTCAATTAGTCTTTTTTATGCTATTTTCATGCTGAATGACTTATTTCCGAGAAACTTATGAGCACATAAACACAAGATTTAAAGTGGTGCCTTTATGTGATTCTTTGTGGAGAGATCTGTCAATTAAATCATGAAAAATTTGTTGATAAAGTCATGAGTTTTAGTCGTCATTAAGAATTTCTTTGGTCGAGGACAGCCTTACAAACCTTCCAATGACAATGATAAAGGTGCAATTTGTCCCACCCTGTCCTGAGAAGAGGTCTAATCAGCCAGATTAACTGAGAACATCTGTGTGGGTGTTCAGAGGCTTTAAAACTTTTCCAAGAAATTTTGTCCAGTTTTAACAGACAGCTAGACGTCTTTTCTGTGCTGTATTATCAGCGGCTCCAATAGCGAAAAAGGGGAACATAAAAAACACAAGCCTCAGCTGAATTTTACTTTCATAAATCTCCATTAAATCCTCATGTTTCCATCACACTCTAGGCAGCTTGCCAACAAAGGACGGATCAGAACTGTTAAAGACCAAGCGACCAGACTACACGTGATCGATGGTGAACCATCACTCCACTTTAGGTTGGTACCATAGACTGCGTATATAGATGGACGACACGTCTCCACTTCCCACTGTACAAAAGTGAAGCCAAAATATCCCAGATACGGGAACTGCCATCTTGAAATTTTGACATGATTTGAAGCCAAAATCCTGCCCACATACACACCCGCCTGAGCCAATCACGAGCCGAGCACGGCCACAGCTCGTTAGCGTGAGCCGCATAACTGCTACATTAGCAACACGGTAGCTGTTTGGCTAGAAAGACACAACAACTGACCACAATATCTCTATAACTACATTTATGATCAACTTTGTGACCTGTATTTGGACTTTTTAGTTTGGCCCATGTCCCATCCGTTAAAATGAAGTGGGCGGGATTTATGATGTGTACTGCAGCCAGCCACCAGGGGGCAATCCAGATGTTTTGGCTTCAATTTTGGAGAGCTGTGTGTCATATCGATCATATACAGTCTATGGTTGGTAGCCTACTATGTTTCCTGACTGAAACATGACTTTAACAGTATCGCGTTTCCGATTTGATTCAATTACGCATTTCTTCAGATTTCAATGCGAGAAAAAATGGAATTTGATGATTTCAATCAAAAGCTAGCCAGTAATTCCTGCTGGGGTTAATCAGCTAATGCTATTTTTTCCACAAAACCAAAAGAATTTCAAACTAGCTCTTTGAGACCACATTGACGTCGGTGTGCGGGGGCGACTGCCGACTGTGATTAACCCAAACATTTCTTCTCTTGACCGTGGCTGCGCTTTAGAGTGCAACATATACATCAGTCGCTGGATTTGTCTATACACAGATAACTGTATGTGTGTGTGTGTGTGTGTGTGGACTCACAGCAATAGCCTCCAATCGCTGTTTGTACTTCTCCGTCTCGTCCATCCTGGCACCTGTGACACAACACAGCAGGGTTGAAGGTTAGAGGTCAGAGGTTAAACAAACACAAGTCGACCGAATCCATTTATTCTCAGTATTGACTCTGTTCACTGGCTGGAGAGAATGGATCATTTCAGATGAATCCTCTGCGATTCTCTTAAAACTATATTTAGCATTTCTTTCTGTTGAGATGTCCATTCTTTGTGCTGTAATGCCTGTGTTTTGGGGTCTTTGCAAATGTAGTTGTCTGTGGTCCAAAGAGTATGTTATAAAGAGAATCAAACAGCATTTCAGTCCATTTTAGTCCCCTATAACTCCTCGAGTCCCACCACATGCTGCTACATCAGAGGATATAGACCATTTCAACAGAATTGCATTGCTAGGCAACAGCTTGGGTCCATGTTAAATTCCTGTCAACTGATTTCATTCACTGCAACAGGAAATAAACTGGGCCACATTTACATTTACAACTGTGAAACGATCTATAGGAGGCAGCCGATGAGCGGCGTCAGTGACTTTGCTATTTGTGAAGCATGTAATTGGACAAGTATCATGGTAGCACGTGCCTTCGTGAATCATGACCCACAAATACTCCACGCCGTTCCAACCCTCACCAAAAATAGTCTCCCCCACACCCACATTAAGCCTTTTGTTTCTGTCATGCCACAGCCTCTGGCATCTCGAAGAAAATGAGCCTAAGCAATATTTGTTTTCCCCTGCAGCTGACACTAAATGGGACAATATTTGAGCTCCACAAAAGTCAGAGGCACATGAGAGAGCATAGACTAGAGTCATACATAGCAACCAGCTCGCAGCAACTCAGTCATTAGTGAGTTCCTGCCATCACAAGCCATAACTCCGCTTTTAGTCAACTTCTCAGGAGAGAAACAACACTTATTTTTGGCCCACATGGAATTCTGCACTTGGTGGGTTTCATATAAAAAAAGAAAATACTTTATATGATAAGAATAATTATAGTGAAAACACTGTTATTGGAAATTGGAGCTTTATAAGCAATGGCAGCAATAATCTTCCAGTCGCTGACAATCCCGTGTGGTGTGTAAAGAGATCTGTTCTACACCAGAAAACACATTTAGCCATCACAGGGGACTGGGCTCTCATATTGGGGGAGATCTGAGCAATACGGCGCCCTATTTCTGTAACAAATACCACACTGTCAGAGCCGCTGTCGCTAATCGCCATCACAGAGCTTTGAAGAGCAAAATAAGTGCTTACCAATGCACACACACACAACATGCATAACCTGCAAAACCTCATACACAAGCTAATGTCTATGGACACCAATAGGAAGATACAACTTAAAGGGATAGTTCAGGTGTTTTGAAGTGGGGTTGTATGAGGAACTTATCCATAGTAGGTGTATTACTTACAGTAGATGATGGTCAGCACACTCCAGCGTGGAGAAACAGACAGGAGCACCGGCACCGGAGCAAAGCAATACAGTGCAGTTGAGGGGACGGCAGAAAAATGTATTTTAGCCACCTAATAGAAAGGCTCAGCTTAAAAAATTCAACATCAGCTAAAGTGTACGCTATATTTAGAATATTTTCCGACAGCAAACTGAACTGAAAGTGATATGTATCTATACTGTTTTTGTCATCTGAGCTGGCTTTTTCAGTTCCCCGTCAAAAAGGAGAAGGAGAGGGCTGTCTGACGGCAAGATAAAGCAGTGAAAATATTCTAAATATGGCGTACACTTACACATATATAGCTTTTTTTTAGGTGAGCCTTTCTTTTAGGTGGCTAAAATACATTTTTCTGCCGTCCCCGTCCACAGCACTGTAATACTTTGCTCCGGTGTGTCTGTTTCTCGATGCTGGGATGGATAAGTACCTCATACAACACCACTTCAAAACACCTGAACTATCCCTTTAAATGGTGACCTTACCTCAACTACAACTGCACATTGACACCTCCAGTTTAAGAAAAAAAAAAAAAAACTCACATGCAAACTGCCAAAATAAGCTTTGGCACATCAGCCACATTACTCATTTCTCCCAAAAACCCCCCGCCCCACATCCGACGCTCACATTCTCTACAAATGAAGGTTCTCATTTCTCCCCAGAAGGCAACTCAGTAGAGCTGATGCTATTGTTGCTCTTCCAACATGGCAGCTCTTTCGGGTGCTCGAGGGGTGATAGTTAACATGGTGAGAAAATCTTCCCTCCTTGTGGGGTCAAAGGGGAAAAGGGCCCACATAAAAACAATGTGAAAAATGTAGGTGCACTCTGTATGGAGGGGAAAAGGATGAAAGAAGAAGAGGGATGGGGAATTTTTTTGATGGGGAAACAACCTCTAGCATGCCTTTCATTACACTGGGGTAGAGAAGAACTGAGGTGGCGAGACAGAGAGGAAGGATCAGCAGAAAGACATATGAGAATATATATAGAGAGATTGAGAAGACATAAGATACCCCTTCAGGAGCAACAGAGGTAGAAAGAGACAAAATCTCATTTTGGCAGTGTTTTGAATGACTGGAGGTGCAGTGACAGCTTACAGTATAAGCCTCCGTAGGGAGTAGATGCTTGTGTCTCATCAGGGCTCCAGGAGAGCGAGCGCCTAGAATAGCAGCCAGAGATAAACAAGCAAACACAAACAGAGGCTTTGATGAGGAGGTATTGAGGAGCTCCCCGTAGACACGCACTGACTTCGATAATTAGACATGATACAGGAGGGTAGAGAAGGAAAGGCTGACAAAGTCAAAGAGTTAAGAGGCAGAGAAAGTCAAGATGGTTGGAAAGAAGAGCGGCAGAGAAGGAGAAGACGAGGGGGGATGAGGTGACGGGAAAGATAGCAACTGGTTTGGGATTCAGATCCCTTAATGTCCACAATATGGGACGACCTGTGACAAACGTAAGAACAAATCTTGTACAGGACAGATAAAACAAGAGATTGGTAAACCCATTTTGTAATCTTGGATAGTTTCATTTAAAGGATTGTCAGCACGGCCGAACCCACCATCCAGGTCACCGAGGTCGAGATCTCTGCATTTTCTCTGAGGCGTTTATAATAAAAGTTGTGAAATAATTGCATAAAAATCACTTTACTTTCATGCAGCAAAGACATTGTGCAATGCCAAGATTCGCTTAGTGTCGGTGGTGAAGTGGATGATCTTGTCGTTGCAACAAAATCTTTACTCAACGTGGTGGTTCTTGATTGTATCAACAACTTGAGGAAACTTGACACGACAAACGGCTGAATCCATGCAAAGTGTGATTCGGAGAATTTTACTGGTGGACTGCTTGTACTTCAAAGCCATTCATCATCCCCAGACATCATCAGAATAGAGCTGCAAGGATTAACCAATTAGTTATCAGCTCTTAGATTAATCGCCAACTATTTTCATAAGCGATTAAATCGATTTAAGTATTTTTTTTTAAGAAAAAAAAAGTCAAACTTTTATGATTCCAGCTTCTTAAATGTCAACATTTTCTGGTTTCTTTACTCCTCTATGACAGTAAACTGATTATCTTTGAGTTGTAAACTAAACAAGACATTTGAGGACTTCATCTTGGGCTTTGGAAATCCACATTTTTCACCATTTTCTGACATTTTATAGACCAAACAACTAATCGATTAACCGAGAAAATAATTAACAGATTAATTGACAATGGAAATAATCGTTAGTTGCAGCCCTACATCTGACGAACAGCTCCTGTGCGGTCGAGCTACGTTAAACAGTGGACATCCATCATGATGTCGGCTAGCTAGTTTCACTTGAGTGAATTAACGTTGGCTCGCCAGCTAACGATAACTCTATCCATCCAATGGCAGACTGATAAACTTTCAACAGATGTTGAAATGCTTTGAAATACTGCCCTGGTACCCCGACATATTCTTATTTTCATTGCAATATTATTCTAGTGGAGGGCAGTAATATTTACACATAAATATCAATTGACCCTGTGTTTACTTTGTCGAACTAAAATGAAAAGACTCTTGTTAATCAAAGCTCAGCTTTAGGAAGGGAAGAGATACAGGGCAAGATGAGGAGACAGAGAGGGAAAGAAAGCGTGAAGGTGATGGAGATGAGGGAGGAAGAGCATTATGTCCCTGTGCTGCTCAACACATACAAAAACTGACCAATTCAAACAGTGTAATTACCACAGATATATATATATATGTTCCTTGGTAATTATAGTGGATATATATATATATATATATATATATATATATATATATATTTAACAACAACACAAACACCTAGCATAATTATTATAGTGTAATAATATAGTATTATTGTAGGCTATCATATATTGTTGTATAACACAAATCTTGCTTACGTTTATGTACGGTTTGAGACACATTTCTATAATTCAAATCCAAAATGATGCAAACTCAAACACAAAGATGAAATAAAGAAGGTGTATAATTTAACTGAATTATTTTCAATACACTGAGGAGTCACAGAGAAAGAGACTACAGAGGGTGAGAGAGAACAAAGAGTAGAGGACGGAGAGAAATATGAACAGAAAGAATGTAATGTTGAAGGCAGAGAGACAAGAAGATATGAAAATCACATATTTAGATCAGGGGAATCAAAAATGGCATGAACCCCCCCCCTAGCAAGCTCAGCCTTTGGACCTCAGTATTTCTAAAATCTGGCGTACAGTCCTGATTGTCAGTGGCCCAAAGAGCTGAAAGTATTCAGCATTTCACAAGAAAAAGACATGTGTTTTTTTTGTCATTGAAATATGTTGTTTTGTTTCTAATTCAAGAGGCTCCCTCTTCCAGGTCGGACCGACATGCAATAGATGTAATGTAGACCAAAACAGCAATAGTAAAATAACAATATGGAAAGTCAGGGTGACAATATTATAGATACTTAAAATCATTCAGGATTTGTTATAAACCATTGCCTGTTCTTTATTTGGCAGTGTCCACATTATAAAACCAATCAGAAGTGTGAAATCTTTACTTTGACCATGAATCTTTGCACCTTAACTGTGAATTTTCACACAACTCCCACAAACCCTCTTGTGGTATTCAGAAAGCACAGCATAAATGTGATGCGAGTTCCCTGCACACACTTATCCAAAACATCTCCGGACCAAACAGCAGCAGTAAAAGACCAATATAATGGCACACAGCCATAAACACAGCTCGGCTGTAACACCTTCTACGTGCCAACACAGATGACTAAAATGAGCCTCAGTTCCATTAAAACTGACAGGTTTTTTGGTTTTCAAGGCAATAATATGTGTCCTACACAAACACTTGCCAGGTGAGCAAGTTGTAGGCTGGTTGACCTCAGAGGTATGACGTCCCACACACTGAGTCTCCAACATCTCCCCATACCCCACTCACACTTAGGGCGCTTTCACAAGCCATAGACCTTTTTGGCTAGTCCGAATCAGAGTAAAAATTATAATTTTGGTTTGTTTTCTATTTAGTCTGGTTCGATTTCACAGTGCACAAATTAAAGCGGACTAAATAATTGCTGAGGCGCGTGTACGAAGGAGCGAATTTATCTTCTTCGTCTCGAGAGCTGCCACTTCTATTTGATATTTTGTTGTGGAAATTGTTTCACTTTAACTCGGCACTGATCTACCGTGCTCATGAATCCCTTCTCCTCCAGTTTCTCTTGAATGACTTTATAAATGTCACTATTTTTGTGGACTTTATTTAGCATATTGCGTGTGTTCTCTTCAGCCAAGATGTCAAGCAAACATCAGACTTCTGCAGAGGTCCAGGTCAGTCCTCTCCCACTCCTGTTAACCTGTCGTTTACCATGTGTCCATCTCAACAAACGCCCAGACGACAGACTTCGCTTTGGTTCGCTTGGAAACAGTCCGAGACCACCTCTCGCAAGCATCTTGGACCGGTTGTTTTGGTCCGCACCAGAGCTCAATTGCTGCGTTCACAACTACCCAAACAAACCGCGGCAGAGTTCGATTAAAACGGACTGAATGTTGACTTGTGTCCGGTCATTTTCAGTCATTGACCAATTGATTAAATTGAATAGGTGTTTTTGCTCTATATTGGTTAATAAAAATAACAGATGGATGACTTGAAAACAATCATATATTGCAGCTCTATTTTGACTTACGAGAGCTTAACAGTGTGCGTATAGAAGGGTCCAGCTGCCTCTCAGTCATTCAGTCTTCCTGCAAACTGTCAGCGTGAAACATTCCTCCTGCCCTGGTGCAAAAGAATGTATATTTGCCTTCGATGTATGTGTGCATGTTTATATAACAATGTATATTTGCCTAGTGGGGTGCCATGAAGTCTATATGCTGAGTGCTGGTGTAGTGGCTTTAACTCTGTGGGAACAGATGGGAGCACAGTAGGGTGTCTGCGCTATGAAAAACTATAAGAATCATTTAGTAGCACAGCTCACTGCGCTTGTATTTCTCTTGACACACACACTCGCAGGCAGCCCACAACAGACGGTATACAAGAATGAAAATCTTGAGAAATACTATTCCTACAAGGCAAGAAGCAGCAGTGTTTTTGTTAAATCAAAAGATCAGCAGACCTTCTCCGCAAACTATTTTTGGTGTTCAGCTAAAACCAAATCACAGTGCATGTTAAGAAAAGTCATTATTTTCAAACTGAGCAAAATAGCACAAAAGCCACTTTAAAAAAAAGGGGCTTGAAAAGAAGGTGAAAAGACTGTGGGAGAGGCAATCAGTACAATCATTGTGAGCTGGTAGGTAGCACTTACAACCATGCCTCTGTATTAATGGCATGTAGAAATAACATCAGTGGTGGCACACAGGAGCTACACCAGATGAAATGTAGATAAGTTGTCTATGAAAAGCACATGCTTCAGGAATTTAAATCCCATTTCACGATATGTGACACTATAGAATCGGGGAGCTCATTCAAATGCAATAATAATAAAAAATGGGTATGGATGAACATGTTATTACAAAGGGTTGTTGACTTTGACTTCACAGGGATGGACACGGACAGCAGTGGAGCTTGAGAGCTGTGAACATTCGGTCACGAGACTCTAACAAGTCTGCGGCACAGGACACCTTTCAGTCCAGGACAATCCCATAGACTTGACAAAACTATCATATAGCCCAGTGGTTCTGGTTCCCAACCTGGGGCCCGGATCAAGATCACAGGGGGGTGCGCCAGGACTCGTCTGCTCTGAGGTTGTGAAAATTAGATTTGCTCATGTAGAACTACAATCTTTATATAAAGTCTCTATATAAAACTATTTAAAAAGATATATTTTTTGCTATTTAGTAGCAAAATCTAACAAAATATTCTGCTTCAATCCATATTTGTTGGCGTTTAGCCTTTCAAAAAATTTGCTTCTCTGGCTTGATGCACATAAAGAGAGGCACGCACCTGTTTAGAGCAGTCTAGCATCAATCTAACAGCATCATCAATTACATTAATTTAACCACAATAACAAAATATCTATTTTGTCTCTAATGCCATTATAGTAAATTAATTAAGTCGTTACAACAAAAAAATCATATTATGTATCTGCATTCGCTTGGGGAATCCATCAATTTGAATACACTGAATCACTTTATTCAAATTGAGGATTTTGTTTCAGGATTTTTAATTTTTTTTAGGGTTATGAAGTCGGGGATGTCAGCTTTTCTTAGATACAAATAGGGGGGGCTTCAAGGAAAATAGGTTGGGAACGACTGATATAGCCCATGATGCACTTGATGTCAGGAAGGTATGTAGAGCGATCAAAGAGCAACGGTCTTCTGTAAATAGTGGCCACTGAATACACAGTGTACACCCGGTTGCTAAAATAGCTTCAGGTCTATAGGGGTCGGGGAGTCATTAAATGGCCACCCAGTGACATTTTGTTTTTGTGCAATGATGCAATTACGCTGCTGTTAGACCGCTGGCCACCCTGCTTCTCTGCACTTTGAAGTTTCTGCTCCATTTCTTGGAGACAAGAGGGGATGGAGGTGGGGGATGATTATAGTGAAGACAGAGGAGAGGGAGAGAGAGAGAGTGGGAGGCAGAGGTAAGGTTGGAGTATTAGCTGTTATGCCCTCAATCATATACAGTGCTGTAAGCACCTTTGAGTACTAACATTAATAGTTTTATTAATTTTTAATACCAGTATTAGTGATGCCACGCTGGAATCATCTTTGCTTTGAAGTGCAGTTCATCTGCTAGAGGCTCATTTACAGCGCTATCCTGCTTCTATTCAACATTACTGTCTTTTCTTAGGGATTAAAGCACAGCGCTAGAGTGTCGGATGTAACCTGGAAGAACTGAAAAGAGCGGAACTGGACAAGATAGGAGCAGAGAAGTAGAAGGTTGACTGGCTGACTGACTGAAGGACAGTTTCAGGCCTGTGAGACAGAATGAAACAGAAAATGTGTATTCCAAGGCCGCTGTAAACTGAAAATATCCTTCCACTCCACATGTGTTTGGGAACAGGAAGAGTACAAACATCACCGTCCTCCAGACGATTAGAGACAGAACATGCTATCGCGACGACCCTGATCTCTGAACTAGCGCATCCTCTGCTGTCGTCACCGGCCGTCGCTCAGGAAGAGCCTGCCTTAAACAGACAGCCGGCTAACTGTAAAACAAATTCCTCGATGGAACTTCAATCGGAGACGGGGCGGTCGGAGAGGCAGTAACTCTCTGGTTTGAGGGATGGACACAGCGGATTGTTGTAAAGTGCTTTTTCATCAGCTATTGATTTTCAGTTGCTTTACAGACTGCAGCAGAAATTGCATTATTGGAGATGGAATGCTTATCTGGAAAGAAATAAATCTGACACACAGTGTGAGGCTGCTGTGTGTGTGTGTGTGTGTGTGTGTGTGTGTGTGTGTGCGCGCGTGTGTGTGCGTGCGTGTGTGTGTGTATATCAATAAAAGATGGGAGGTTAACGTGTGATATGTGTGCGTCTCCTACGTCACAGAGCTAACAGTGTAGTAGACTTTGGAGCGTGTTGGGGATTATTAAAGTCAACAACATGCATCACAGATTTACTCCAAGTGATTTATCACCGCTGCACTTCACAGGCACATCAGTCCTACTACAGTCTAACCTCCGACACAGAGGTTCAAATAATGCGTGCGCTTCAAAAGCATCAAAAGACGCCATCAACCCACCAATCCCGTATATATATCAGGGTAGTAACTGTGCAGCTTACTATGTACAGTAAGCTCGCACAAATGATCACAACGGGACGCGGGCGCTCCAGAGCATCAAAGGCATCGCTGCGAGAGGGAATATCAAAAGAACTCTTCCAACAGGTCGCGGTGTTCAGTGGTTAGACTAAAGCAAGTTTAATGCGCTGACAATTTGACTAAATCGTGTTGAGAGAGGAGACTATGATGAAACAATAGCATCTCAAAGGAGCAAATTCCTTTGCTCTCATTTTGTCTCCACGTTTTATAGCCATAAAAAGGATTGAGGGGGGGATCAGTGGGAATCTGTCAGGTACCACGCGCATACACACACACACAGAGACACATCACAATAGAGCCTCTGTTCAGCAGGAGGTAGGCTGGTCTTAGCCTGGCTCTATCTACTGGATCCTAATGCATAAAAAAACCCCACTTATATACACAACACACTCCCACAGCACTCCATCCGATCTCTGTTTGGGCTGATCCAGAAAGTAATGTGACATGTACATCGAAGTTTAACTGTCAAGGTCGCGGGGGCTCTTAAGGTCGCTCTCACACCTGCAGTTTGGCCCATTTTTACCTTTTAGTTCTGGTCCACTGCGTGTCCACGCTGACTGACTAACTAACAAAGGAGGTGTAAAAATGATGTTGCATGAACTGACAGGTGACTCAATCTGCATCATTACCGCTATGCGGATTCACATGCCAAAATCTAACTGCAGCGATTGACAGCAAGTCATGCTGCACTTTAGAGGCCGTTCAGACTGAAAAAAGCATCTGCATGAAAACAATGGAAGGGGCTGCTTGGGTGGGGGTGTGTTGCTGCAGGTACCAGTGAGACATGAAATATGAAACATGAAGTCCAGTTTGAGTCAGACATCATTGAGGAGGCAATTTAGACGCCAAAACACTGCAGAACAGTTTCTAATACTTTGGGACGCGACTTTATAAGAGTGGAAATACTCTGCTCGCGTTACCAACAATCACAAAGTGTTCGATTGACAGCTTTCAGACCAGCCAAAAAGAAACAACTTTTTTTGAGGTGAGTCAACTTCTCAGTACAAACACTTGAATAGGTCTTATTTAAATCATTAGGTCCTGAAAGTTGTAAAATGCACTAATAGCTGAATGCAAAGTTATTTTCCTTCCTGCGTTAATGTGAATGAGACCCAGACCGAGGCTGGAGCGAGGGCTGGGAGGCGGAGTTAGCAAGCCGTGACTACAGCGTGACGGCTGCAACCCCCTTGACCGAGCCATGTGACCGAGCGGACGCTCCATGCGCCTGCTCCATGCGCCCAATGGATGCGGAAGATCACTGAAAGATCCGGGTACTTTTCCACACGGAAGTCAAGCCATTTTCGCTTCATGCGCCACTGAATGAGCGGGGGTCCGCCTCCAACACTGTATCCAGTTCTCTTAATACATCCATGTTCAAACGGCAATCCACAAACTAATGGCTGACGTCACGGCGACTACGTCCACTTCTTATATACAGTCTATGGTTAGGTGTGAAAGTACCTCAAGACAAACGCCATGTTTCTACTGCAATGTACGGCTCTGCTCGACGGGACTCAATTACCATGTTGTTTTCTCTATTCGTTTTCCACTACAGATAGTAACTCCATCAGTGTACACAGGATTCTCAGCTGATCACCATAGCGACGCCACATGAAACTGCCATGACATCATCTTCAACACGACATCTGCTGGATTCTTTCATTGGCAACCAAACAAAGGAACATCTGCACTTTGTCTTAGTGTACGGCGTAGTTTTGTCACAGGGTGTCGTGCTAATGACGATTCTCTCTGATCTCTCAATCAGTGGTCTGCAGTGTTCTAACTCCATCTTCTAGTATCGGCTTAGCTCGACCGAGGTGGTATTAAAAAAGTGCCAGGTACTAGCCACAACCTTTGCCAATGGAAAAGCGAAAATAACTAATGTGTAACAACCTGAACTGAACGGGTGGAAACGCGGCTAAATTCTTAGTGTGGTTACCTTTATCCAGCAGGTTGGTCTTACTGTGCCCACTGACATATTCTACGCTGTCAGCTATCATCTCATCATCCAAACACACAGATGGTTGACATAAAGCTAAATATTGTTTATGGCTGCATACTGCTTGATATTGCCCTCTGCATGGTTCCCAATGTGGGCAAGCTTCTGATCACTAATCGTGTCAAAATCACCATCTGCCGCACACATTTAAAATATTAAGTCTGGAAGGATTTTGGGTGAGAAAATCAGTTGGGCAGCCATTAAGCTGAGCAGCAGATCAAAAGTGACAGCATGGTGAAGCTTTTGTAAAAAACCTTGTCATCGACCCATCAAATCAGCAGAGGGGCCACAGAGATTAACACGGTCATCCGGAGCATACATATGCATGGTGCATCTGAAGAATAACGTGCTATGCAGCTCGGATGAGTCATTTTGGCTCACTGAGTATGATTAACATGCGGGATTAACTATTTAATCCGACTGTGAAGAAGTCACATTGTTGCGTCGGTCTAAGTGTGTGCGTTTCCTAGAATGGCTCAGTTTTAGAAGTGTCAATCAGTTAAATTACAAACAGCTTTGTGATCAGTGAAGTTGCTCCTGTGAAGAAGGTTTGTATGCAGTCAGTCACTTTAGGGAATCTTAGAATAAAAAAAAAGGAGCTAATAAGGGATTATTAGACTGGATGTACAAATACTCACTGCGTTAACACAGATTATGATTTTCTGAATGTGTTATGTTTATAAACAACACATTATCTAGATTTACGTCATGTTACTTTCCTCAAACCAGTTCAAACATCAGACATTAAGACTTCCTCATGCGTATAAAGAGAATTCAAAATAGCTGTTAAACTACTCATGCGATATTTTCATTATTAATTATTTAGGCTGCAGGATCACACATAAAAGTATCTCTGCACACCATATATTAAAAGGGGAAATACAGCAATAAGTGCTTTTTACACACTATGTTTTATGGGGGAGAAAATCACCTGTGTTAACAACATAAGCCAACAAGAATGTGATTCTGTGTACAGGTCAAAAACAATTTGGTGTGGTGTTCCTCTTTAAAAAGGGAAATATGTGAATATGTTTTTTTATTGCAGTTGGGTTTGACTGTATTTTCTATATGCTCACTTGTACATCTACATTCTTTGTGTATATTAAGGGTGGAGAAAAAAAACAATAGATTCCCCTATGTATCGTGATTTTCTTTTACAATTTCAAAATTGATTTTGAAATACCAGAATCAATATATTTGCTTCATTTGAGTCTATGCGGAGGTAGAAGGAAGTTACCGCTTTTATTGTTGTATCGTCCCAACCCTAGTGTACATACTGTATAATCCAAATTGAAGGCATCATATGTTGCATAGATTGTAAAGACCTCAAAGACAAGTTTGTGACTTTAGGTTATTTCAATAAAAAAAACAATCCCTGGGATAAATGATGAAAATGAATACCATTACAATCGTATATATTTAAATCGTAAATATGATCTACTTGAGGTTTGAATTTGTCTTGCACATATTTACTGTTATAACAGTCAGACCTGGAGTAAAGCCCTTTAAAACACTTGGAAAGGTTAGTGAAAATACCAGCATGACAGTATTAGTAAAGTGTTGGTTTTGCTGCCCAGCAGCTCTACACGTAGTCTACATATACTGAACTCAGTAAAGACTTCAGAGCAGGAGACGATGGGTTATCAACTGTCGCCCTTACGCTGCCAGACAGACTGAATCACTGGTTTCAATGTTTTGGCATTCATGAACTCTTCTATCTACGGCTTTATCTCCTCAAACACTGTGCACGGTGAGGCACATATTAGCGCTCATGATAAGAGGGGAGATGTTTTTAGCCCTGAGGTGGAATGCAGTGTGTGAGAAGATTACAGGTTGAGGCTTCATGGGAAACATAGACAGTGTGATTGAGTCGCCCTGAGCCACTAAATGAATGTCATTATAGCCTTTTTTACAATATATTTGAGTTTAATAGGCAGTGCAAGTGTCATGCATGACATATGTTGTATATGTAATGTCTCAAGCAAAGTACATGTTCCTGTAATTTTAGGGAATCTCAGACAGTTTGGAATAAGTCAAGTCTCTGCGTGAGGGCATCAAATGACGATGTAACTGGAGGGAGGGAGAAAAAGATAAACAGAAAAGGAAGTAAAAAGGTCAGCACTTTTTCATAGAGTCTCTGTTCAAACAAAACCCAGTGCAAGAACCTGGACTGACACAAGAGTCCTCGTCATGACCTGCCTCACCTGCCAAACAGCCGACAAGCCATGAAGAGAAAATGTGAGGAGAGAATGATAGAAATGAAGACGGATAAGACACAGAGACATCATATAAATGGAAAGCCCTGCAGGGAACCAGAGGTTGAAACGAATGAGAGAGTATGCACCCGAGGAAGCGTTGTGAAGAGCAGGGATCGGAGTTTGAGACACCTGTTCTGACAAGTCCTGATGAGACACTTGATGCTGTCGACCGAAACCCAGCTCAAAGACGCACGTCAAGTTCGCACTGAGAGACACCTTGCAATATGTGCCAGTTTCCATTTTGTCGCTGTCTCACATGCACAGAGGTTTCACAAGACTCGACCAGTTGGGCAACTACTTCATTAGGTTTAGTGAAAAAACATCATGGTTTGGCTAAAAATGACTACGTAAATGAACGTTGACTTTTAGTTTCACACGGGACACAAACAGCAGTCTACTGAGTGAAAGTCCTGTGTTTGTTTGACCCACTCAACCACCAACCCTCCCTCCAACCCGTAGAGGACTTTTTTACTTGTTATACTCGTTATTATACATACGTAACATTCAATAACGTTATTATTCCATGTAACTTCCATTAACAGTCGCTCGACATATTACGTCACTTAGAAACGCATTTGTGATCCGTCAAAGACAAACGTAATCCACGACCAAATACGTTCCCCTCCAAACATAATATTGTTGCAATATCTATATCGAGGTATTTGATCACAAATATTGTATTATTTGATTTTGTCCATATCGCCCAGCCCTACAAATAAATAGTCATTTTTCAAGCAAAAATGCCAAACGTTTCCTGTTCCAGCTTGTGGGGATTTGTTGCGTTTCTGTTTTTAATTACTGTAAATTGATATCTTTGAGATTTGGCAAGCTATTTGAAGATATCACTATGGGTGTGGGGATAATGTCATGATGAAAATAATTCAGCTGTTGTGACTAGCTAACATTGTCGATACATATCGATATTGAATATTTGAAACCGGTTCAATACTCATTTTCCACAATATGGATACACGGGAGCCAGCTGCGCTTTCTGCTCTCTCATCTCTCCAGCATCGAGTTGAGACACACACACACACACACACACACACACCGCTATTCATCTTTTAATTACAATCTAAAATGTTATGCTCTCAATGTTGTGTACATTTTTCCCTGTGGTATCGAAAATGCTATCGAATATCAATATTTTTCAAGGTACTGTATCGAAGATAGAAATTCCACTATCGTCATAACACTAGTTGTGACTGGAAGGATTCGACAAGATTTGGACAAACGTCCCTTTCATGAAAAAAAAAAATGGAAGTTCAATTGTGGTTTTCATCCAACAGTAGTACTTCAGAGGCATTGTGCACCTGAAAAATGCCACTAAAATACAGGCAAAGCAACCTTTTTTTAAACCCTAAGTGGCTTTCCCTCCTCTGCTCAGTGACGCACTCAGTCAGTGTGGGTCTTCATTGAAATTGCAGACTGAAGGTCATTCGTTCATCCTGCTCTGTGATTTAATCACTCACCACGCTGTGCACTAGGAAGAGGTTCAACCGTGCTAATGGAAAGCAGGTTTTGACGGGTGGCGTTCCCACAGCGCAATGGAATACAATAAACAAAAGGGTGTGAAGACCAGCCAATTAAAAAATGCCAACTGCTGATAATGCAGATTGGCTCCGGACGTTTTTTTACTCACAATTTAGCACTCAACAGTGCTGTAGCAGCACCCATTAACCACAGGGGAACTCACTCATTGTGAGACTCTTCAATGATATGGCCTGTTTTTAATTGAACTATTCTAGGATTTCCCACTAATGAGTTTTCTGATTCCCCATGTTCACACATGCAGTCGGTACGTTTTCTCTTTAAACTTGCAGAAAGTGTGTGTAAGACGTGTATTGGCTTGCTTGCAGTGATTTGTCTGTCTGTGTGCGCAGGATTAGTGTGTGTGTGTGTGTGTGTGTGTGTGTGTGTGTGTGTGTGTGTGTGTGTGTGTGTGTGTGTGTGTGTGTGTGTGTGTGTGTGTGAAACAGGTTTGGAGAGGAATGCAGGACTGGTGTAATCCGGTCTCGGTTCATTTTCGCTATTGTCATGGAGTCAAAAGCCTGGAGGCCTATGTGCCTCGTAGCTCAGTCCCGATTACACACATATTATCTCCCAAAACACAACGCAGTACAACATTACAAATACATCTGTAGGTCATTCACTACCAGCTGATAAGACCTTGCAATGTCGAGCTTCAATCTCTAATGCAAGGGTGCCCAGCAGTCACCTTGTGAATGTTTAGTCGGGCAACGTAATGTTTAACTTTCCTCCTTCCTCATCATCACTGTGGACAAACAAACGGAATTCCAGCCCATCATTAAATAAATTACAGAGACACAATGCACTTGTCTTTCAACACCCGCAGCTGTTCACCATCTCTGAGATTATAGTTGTGAAGGCGATGAAGGATGAAAACATAAATGTTAATTTCAGCACTGAGGAGTATTGATTTGAGAGACTTGATCAAAATCCCATTCATAATGTCAACAGGATCAGATCTCAGTTATGCAATGATTTGACTTCACCTCTGCGATGAGCTCAATGTCAGAATGTCTTCCTTAGGGAGCAAAGCCAGACTTTTGTCGCCATATAAATGAGAATGTAAAACCTCCAAATTGCTTTATATTTTATTAAGTATCTTGCCTACCAAGCTCAAAGATGTGGAAACCAAAAAAGCTGCCCTCTCTGTTTAATATCTCACTTGGAACTTAGTTAACTGGGATCTCGTTGGCAATTTCCAACAGAGTTATATTCCATTTCGACAGACACGATGATCTCTTTATACTCACAGAGTCATTATTAAAATACTTGGCACACAATTGGATTTACAGTGTACCTCATAATTCTCAGGTTTCCTCCGCTCTTAGCTGTCTTTCATTTCTCTCTCACTTACATCTGCCCTCATCCACTTTTCTCTCTTTTAAAAGGTCTTGCCTTTGTTATTTAGTAACAGCTCGTTCTTTAACTTTCTATTGATTTCAAATGTTAATGGAAGTAAATCTCCAATCTGACATAAAGGTCAGTAATTTGACACGGTAAGAATACACCAGATTTTAAAACATTATTCAACCATAAAACCCTTTGCTGCCGACTCTTTTCCAATGAAAGTAGCGAGCAGCACGAGCTCCAAAAGTCCCTAAATACCAGCGAGAAAGTCGCCAAGCCGGCAACACTGACAATATCCGTTCAAAGCCACTACCTCAAAATTATCATAATGAACAACAACATATCATAATGAATGTAAACAACAAACATGGCTATTGTTAGTACTCACAGCTGTCAAGCTAGCAGCTTGTGGAAGACTCTGGTGACGCTTAATGAGTGCACGGACAGAGTGCACGTAGGTAGACAGGCAGGTAGCCCGTCCAATCATTTCATTCATTTTATTACAGTCCTGCGACAGCCACAGATACCAGTTGTTTTTTGTCAGAGCATTTATTGATTGCTGTCGGGATGTAATGATAATTCATAATCAACAAATATAGCAAAAATGTATTTGAACAGTACTACCAACCCTACCTTAAACCAACGGCACCGGCTACATTATCAAAAAAAGCCTTGTTAAAGTAATGTCTGACAGCCTTTCACAAGTTATGTACAAAGTACACAGTTCATAATCCATTCCCCTCTTGTAATATATAAAAAGACCAGCATGGACCCTTAGATAAACTGTAACTAGTAGCTTTGTCGGATGGACGACTTAATATCTCATCTTCCATGTAACGGGCCTTTCACACAGAATGCACCGCTGCGCTTTGAGAGACGGCTGCAAAGCGTGAAAAACCTGGTTGAACTTTGGGCGCAGCACACCGTGACATGTGCTTAACCCAGCTGCGAGTGCAGCGCAAACCGTGTTCTGTGCGAGAGGCTCATTAGTCTTGAATATTGTTGAAATGTCTGGGATGTTTAAATGAACAACACAAACATCTGAAATGAAATTCTTTAACTAATATTAATTTGTCACCCATGTCTGGTTCCAAAGCCATTTGTACCAGGGTTAAAAGGTCTTGGACGGTTCCCAGGACCCAACACTGTGGGGTTTCAATAACAACTTTGTCAACAGCACCTTGGCTGAACCGGGGTCAACAGCCTGGTGCAGAGGAATGCCACCTCTTTTACATAAAGGTTTTAGTTAACACAAGGTCATAAACACATCTAGGTAACTCAAGATACACTCTCTTGACCCGGGCAGGCAAATAATGGGAGTTGTCCACCACTGGCCGGAGCATCAGGACAGAAAAAGGACAGATGGCCTTTTGCTAATAACAGATATAGAACGAAACTCACTGCAAGATTAATATTCTGCTGTAGGGATGGCTAAACGTCTCCATCAGAAGACTGTGTGCCTGGTGTACAGCTAGAGCATGCACACTGGATTTGGATATAATACTGCGTAACAGCTCTTAATGAAAATCAAACAGAGTGGGACTGCAAACAGTATTCAAAGCACACTTTGAGATAACAATAGGCATGACACACAAGTTTCTTAAACCATCCCAAAAAAGCCTATTTCACGGTTTTTAAAAAATCAATATGTCAAAAACACCATAATCCTGAGAAATATTGGTTATAGCAACACCATGCTGTGCCTTAACTAGTGCAAAAGAGCAACCCCTCAACAGTCTGACAAGGCCGCGTCTTAATATGGACGACCGTTCCTCCCTGGGCATTGCCTTTAAGTGTGATTGACAAATTCATTAATTAGTCAGTCTTGAGAGAATAGCATCTCGTGCCGATAGAGCTGCAGTTTTAAGCAGCGCAACAAGAGCTTGAATATTTTAAACTAACGCCTGACAAAAAGCATGCCTGTAAGCATGAAAAGGAGATGTTAATAAATCCCAAGCCTCCTCTGATGATGAAAAGGGATGTTTATACTGTGCGTACAGAACAAAGCCACAGCTACCAAAACCACACAAACAAAAATCAGCTCGGCAAATCAGTTCATTTCAGTGTGGGATGTGGATCTGTTGTTGGCATTTTGAGCAATTCAGCAACAGGTGAGCTTCTTCCAAATTAGTTGTGAATTGACAGTGATGATTTTTTTTTTTTTTTTTTTTTTTTTTACCATTTAACTGACTTGACAACAACATCACACATTAGCTGCAGCTTTGGAAGGACGTGTAACATTAGACAGCTTGCTGGCATCGCTTCCTCCATCTCTTCCTCTCTCCCACCACCACCACCACCATGATACACACACACCATGAAAAATGTGGGCCTAATTCTGCCATCCATTATGTGATGTGTTCAATCAATTTGGTGCATGTAACCTATCTGCACTCGTTCTTTGCCAGCATTTAAAATACATACTCACATTTCAGTAAACAAGCATCATTCGGGTAATTGTTGACTACTGTGTATTTCACCTCTGAGCTGTGCTCTTTAGCTAGTCAGACATTGTGACCTAGTAACCACAGCCATGTGTATTTGTTTTTGCGCGACGTCTTGAGGTTGCATTATTACCTACGTCAAGGAGGTAATGTTTTTTGGCTTGGTTTGTTTGTCAGCAGGATTACAGGAAAAACTAACGGCTCAATTTTGGGCGCGGTGTAGCATGGAGCAGATCCGATCACGGGGAGGATACACACACATTTTTCACTTCCGTTAACATTGCGAGATAGGGCATGACCTTGGCGGAGGTCTGCACTCTCAGAGTGCCCTCTTAGTTTACAGTATGTTGTCCTCTTAGTTTCATTTGCACATAAATAGGAACATCGTGTGCACGTCCATCAGAAAAGCCAGAGTGAACTACAAAAACAAAAACTAATGCAGTCTAATACAAACAATCCTGCAATAACTCGTGAAGGTTATAATTGCATTATACTGACAGGTGTTTCTATTATTTTGTCCACCCAATTTAAACCAATGAGGGTAGGCTAAATAGAAACACTTGTATAATGTAATATGTTTCTATTCTATAAATATATATACACAGTATCTATAATATCACAGCTTTTTGTCAAGTTTCCGACAGTTTTTAAAACTTATTCATACATTTTTCTATATTATATATTCACAAGCCACTGATGTGCAGGGAAAAGAAAGTAGACTTTCATGAAAGAGGTAAATGCTGGTGAGCGAAGAAGCTAAAATATTATCCTGTCAGACAGCTCAGGTCTTTCTTGAAGTTATCTCCTCAGACCATTACCGTTACAACCACAACACATTACTTAACTGTCTAATCCTTGTCTGCTTGATTAATACATTGTTGCCGGTGTCAAAAGAAGGGCATGAGTACTGTGTACAACGGACATAAAGTAAACTGAAGATGGTAAATGTTTTTTCTATCCTCCTCCTTCTCTCACCAACTGTCAACTGGGATTTCTGAGGCTTCGAGTCAACAGATTATTGCAAATGAAAGGAATACCACACACAGACGTTCACAAGCAGAATGATTAAAGAGCGCCGTCTGAAAACCGCCTCTTCTGCCTAAACAAGACACAAAGGAAAAGAGGACGGACAAAAAGAGGAGTCTGAGACGAAGAGTTCACACTTAAAGGCTGGGGCGTGCCTGGTATCTCAGGTATGTTGACATGGACGGTGACATTATGCAGAAATACGCTGTAGGTCAAATGAGCTCACTGGAGAGCAATTTAGCGTGTGTCAATCATCAATTTCAATATTTCTCAATATTGAAGCCATCGCATATTTTGTTAACACAGACAGACAGCATTAATCTCCATCTATTTTACACATGAATATCAGTTCACTCATCATTGTGAGTACTACAAAGTCAAATAAAGAAGCTCTGCAAAGTCTGAGAAAATAACCCTGTTGACGTCATAGTGATGTCAAATATCTCCTCTGGTGCAAATCTCTCTTCACATGTCTTCCAATTTCATAGACGTGAAATTAAATATTGATGGAGTAGCCCTTTAAAGTTACTTTTAACTGGTTATGAAACAGTCTCAATTTAATAGTGATGCCTCTATATGATCTATGTAAGTAAACGAGAACATCAGCGAGAAGATTGGCTATTTCTAAACAGTTATTCTTAATGCTTGTCATCGGTGCCACCGGATTCCGCGTGAAATCAGAAACTCGTTCAGCTAAGACTCCTGCAGGGCCTCTGGCAGCGACCAGCACGCCGTGGACAGACCGAGATCTGATTGCGCTGACGCCTTCAACCTCGTTGGAGCCTTCCACCTCCGCCAGAGCTCTGACTGCAGACTGTCAGATCCTGCAGCAGTAAAATTAAAGATTTTCCAAAGGGACTCCGGTGCTCAGAAAAGCTACCGCTTTTGTCCACAGGGACCGTCAAAATAAAAACAAAATGAGTTCCTCGTAGTAGCTTTAAGATAGAAACTGAAGTATAAATAGGATGAAAAAGCATGCTAACACACATCAAACCATGACTATTGGAGTTTTCTGAGCATTTTGTGCCAAAGTTGTGAGCAAACTATTATGTATCACTTCCATTGTTCCCTCCCTCTACCACTAACAGACAAAAAAGACTTTCTATGTGGCCAGTGTCTTACTGATCGCTTGTTTTCAGGTGAACCATCTTTGTTCACTGTGCCTGACTCTAATCCTCTGTATAGCCATAATAATAACAGCCTGAAGCACAGTCAGAGCAGTGGCAACATGACATAAGGTAGAACTGGGAAACTCTTGACATTGTAATGTACTGTAATGTTCACGGGGCATCATTTATCAGGCTATGCTTCTCAACCCATGTAAACAGCTTAGTTGAAACATGGAAATGTACTAACAGCCAGTGGAGTTTGTTTCTGATGACAATGCTACGCTAAAGAAATGTGAAAATCTAATATTACTTTAGCTGAGGATGGACGGACAGACAGAGAGAGAGAGAGATGCTGGAGGCAATGTGGCAGTGAGGAATTTCCCTCCTGCTGAAAATCTATCCATCACCCAGTTCGCCAAGCAAGGAAGTGGTGGATTTCATCTCCAAGCTACTCTTTTGTCCCCTCCCCTTTATCCTGCAGGCTTTTAATCTCCCTCCACCTTGTTACTCTCTCCTACTCTCTTCAACACGGTTTTAAAAGATAAAACTCTGTGCTGATTGGTGCTGCTGACGACCACACAGTTTCTCCTGCGCTTTTATCCGTCTTTGGCAGCTACCTCGCCAACTCTACCCGTCTCCCTCCTCCTCTTTGTACATTTGTAGATTTCTGCAGATTCATAACAAAACGAAATTGCTTTGCAAGTGAATGGCACATCGACCCGGGCTTTATATTTTGCATGCATCAAAGAAGAAAACATTTTTAGCTGAACAGCAACAAACAGGCCAGCGGATCAGTAAAAGACAAATCCTTTTTGAATTTGGCTTTATGCAAAAAGCAACAGAGATGTTCGTTACTCGTGGAATATCTTATTTGATTGTTGCACAAGAGAGATGTATGACCACAACAAGCTCTGCGTTACACTGCATTCAAGATAGCCGTGTCATTATAGCCAAACAGATACAGGCTTTGTGACGCCGATACTGGTATTGATAATTGAGAGTTTAAAAGATCCGATAATTATATACAGTATCAGTCTGTATTCATTTTCTTTACACAACCCATAACATAAATAAACATTTCTGATAAGGTTCCCTTAAATTTGAACAATTGTGATTAGGAGTGTCACAAGCTCTGATACTTTGGTACCAAGTCGATGCCAAAATTCCGAAAACTAAATGGCGTCCCATCGTCCCGGGGAGAATAGAAAATATATTTTGCGACACAGTAAACTCACCATCGACATATCCAGGGGACGCACCCTATTTTTTCCTCTGACAATGCTACATTAATAACAACAAATCTCTGTTAAACTGGGCAGGATGAAAACTAGTTAGCGTTAGCTGTTAGCTGCGTGCAGGACTGTGCTGCTAACCAGCTGCTAACAGCTAATGTTAACTAGTCCTCGTCCTGCCGATTTCAACACGGAAGGCGCCATTGATTTACATTATGATGCGTTCAGGCTCTATTCAGTCAACAATTGAGTATTCGGTGAAGGTAAATTCTAACGTTATCATGATGTGTTCAAATGTAATCCTGTAAAATGCAGTTTTTGGCGAGAATTGAATAAATCCACTTGTTTGACGGAGATGTTTTCACAGCAATATTAAACAGATATTAGAGAAGGAATTATGACCTGTTTAACTTCCTTACAAAAGCCAGTCTGCAAATGGTAATAAAGGAGTGGATGTTGAAGCACATTTATTGTTTTACTTTAGTTTTTTACCGTTGTATCGAATTGATGTGGAATTTCACTGGTATTTTGGTATCGACTACTACATTTCTGGTATGGTGACCAAGAAATGTACTGGGCATGACATTTCACAATTGAAAAATAAACGTGTCACTATATTACTCTCAGGTGGACAAAACTTTGGCATTTCTGTAATTTCTTGTTATTTATCGGCTGGTACATATAAATATATATGCTAACACGATATATATGCAATGCTCAAAATGTCACAAATACTACAATACCACAGCCAAGACTGAATTTAAAAACAAATGTCATGTATGTTACAAATTACGTTGAACATGATGCAAAGATGAAAGACTGGAGTAGACAGATGTGCTGTGTGACTAATCACAGTAGAAAGTAGTGAGATTTATGAGACTGAAAAGCATTTGTGTGCAAGAATAGACCTTTTTCACAGCAGACATGTTGACATGTCACAGCGGGGGAAAAGCACTAATAACGGTAATGACGGCTGCATTCCACTTAAGGGAGGACCTGATGTCTCACTGGGACACTTTATGCAACTGAGCCATCGTTAATGTTATCAGCTTCACCTGTGCATTATCTGCTATGACAAGTCAAAATGTCTGCTGTGAAAAAAAAGGTCTATAGCAGCAGTCAGAATGACAAAACCAGTGATATGTGAAGCTGATGTATCAAAACCCTGCACAGATTTAATACATACATCCAATGTTTTAGACTAGGAAGGCTTGTCTGAGGTTGACAGCAGCTGAAGTGTATTTAATAATAGTGATTGTCCTATTTATTGTGTCATAAAACAGCAGTGCTGCTCTGTAATCAGCTTGCTTCTTCTTTGGCTGCTGTGACATTTATACTTCCATGTATCCTGTGCAGTGATCTTTTATGTGCAACTTCTCTTTGAAACCTCAGGCATATATATACTTGCTATACAAACCCTGAAGAAAAGTAACTGTTTCCTGAGAGTCAGATTAAGCTAGAGGTGAGTAACACCCCCCGGATATGGCCTCAAGGCCCTCCGTTCTTCAGCCTGACAGAAGAAGAGCCATGTCAGGAGCTCCTGCTGGGATCTCTGCTTGTAAATCAGTATGCTCAGCTGCATGCTAAGCAGCGTTTGTTTGATGGCTTGTAAGGCTAGAAAACGAAGCTATAGCACAGACCTAGCATAGCTGTGGTTAAACAGATGTGTGTGTTTTGCCGTAAAATAGGCGAGTCATACATATCAAAGTCGGATGACAAATGTGTGGTTAATCTGGTAGACAAAACTTGAGATCTTGACTGCATGGTGTGGGTTTTATGTATGTGTGTGCATGTATGTATGTGTGCGTGTGTTTGTGGGGAGGTGCAGCTGCAAGCAGCAAGGAAAGTGTCAAAAGATAGCTTCACTATCTTAACCACTGCATCATAAAACTGTTGTAAATGGCCTGCAGAGGTGAGGCTTTTGGACTTAATTACTCATAAAACTGACATAAAAACTTGCAGAAGAGAGCAAGTCTTACACTTTATGCTGAAAGAAACGGCATAGGCTATGCTACTGTACACACACGATAGATAGGCTTTGTTGATCCCCAAAGGGACATTGAGGTGTTACAGCAACAATTAACATACATCACAAAAACGCGCATCACTCACACAAACGACAAAACACATTGTATTTACAAATCTCCATATACATACCAACTACTACTTTAAAAAGGTACTATATGTGACAATTTACGTGTTTTAATCGTTTTATATTGCCAATGTTTGTATGGATTGTAACGTAACTTAAAAACGGAGACCTTCCCCAACTTTCTCGGTTGCCTATAACATACTGTTGACTGATTTCTATGTAAAGGACTCGGGACTGTTTTGCCGGGAAAATCCAAAGAATATGACGTCTATGCGAGCTCCCGAGCGTCTTGCCTCTCTTCAGCTCCCCTAAAGCGCCACCAGTGTGCAGCTAAAATACGTGTCTTGAGTGCAATCACACATAACATACAATATAAAAGATTAAATAAAACCTTTGTCCAATACAAGCTTAACCTAAACTACTTAATAAAATAAGTAAATATATATACATCTGTAACTAGAAATGTTGACCTATGATACAATATAGAAAATACAATAATACGGTCAAGGCAGTATACAGTACAACCAAGGCAGTGAGTTATTGCACAGTGATAATAGCACATATAGCACATGTATCAGTAGTGCAGTTGGTAAATTACAAGAAATAATGTATCTGAATGTGCGGTAGGATGTAAACATGTAATAAGTTGAGCAAGGGTTATGTTTTCTGACAAGTATCTGACAGTAAGTATCATGGAGCCAATTGTCCAAATAAAATAAAGGAACATTAAAGAGCATTATGTAAAGGACAATGCCAAACGAGCTGTCCATTATCAGGAATTAATGGACGATACGTGGAGAGACGTCAGGATGCTGACTGCAGTTCACATAACGGCCACAAGTGTCATTAATAACGAGGATCTGAAAGTTGCATATAGTACCTTTAAACTAGATAAAAGAAAAAATACAATAAAAATAGAATAAAGCTATATCTATGCTGTGCAAATTGAAGTAGAAAATATAGAAAAAGTAGAAGACAAAATATGTGTTATGCAAATTAAAGTAGATGGCATATCTTTTAAGATTAAAAAATACAATGATAAGGTGTTAATTATAAAGTCACAGCTGTCCACAGTGAAAGTATTTTCTGTATTCAAGAAGTGCAAAATGTACTTTTGTACTGTAAGCCAAAAGAGTGACAGAAAACATCAATGGTGAAGTTTGAACAGCCACATTATATTTCAAAAGGCTTTTTAATCAATATGTGACTCTTTTCTTTTGCAATGCTTATTAACAGAGGTCAGACAAGTCACCAGCTGCTGTGGCTGGCTGTCCAGCTCCAGCTCAGACTCACTGGGCTCAACTTCCACCTCTCTCTTGGCCCAGTTTCAAAAGGTGTCAACCGACCACGTACACCAACCAAACGTGTTACAATTAATGCAGAAATAAATATGTTGGCCGAAGATGCGCTTACCTGTTCAAACTCTTGAGGCCACTTGATAGTTTAAGTCCAATAAACTTGAAGGAGGGAAACGAAAGTAGCAAAGTGGAGACACGCGATAAAAAAGCGAAAAAATGAGAGAGATAAATCCTCTTTCCAGCAGCAAAGCTAAACTAAAATAGGACACCAACTTCCCCGTGTTAGTTAGTTAGTTAGTTGAACACCTGAGTCGCCTCCTGCACGCTGAGCTGAGCTCGCTCTCCAAATGCGACGTTCGAGAACACCGGACGTTGTGTATCAAACTTTTTGCAACTTTGTTTCAGAGAGAAGGTCGCAGCGACATAGAGATAAAAACACACGAGGTGAAACCGTCCCGGGAGTGGAAAAGCCTGCTCTCACACCGCCTCCCTTCAGTGTGTGAACCCGTCTGAGAGGAGCACTAGAGTCGGTCTGTCCGGTGGTTACCTGACTCCAGTCATTACCGTGAGGCCAGCCCTCCACACACACAGCAGCCAGGTCCACACAGCAGCAGCAGCAGCAGCAGCCTCATGTTTCCTGTTGTTGTTTGTGTCGCCTCCTCTGACTGACTTGCACAGCACATAAAACAGCTTTTTACTCCAAAGTAACAGGTTGTGAGATGCTTTCTGCATTTTTATTAACGACCAATATGACACACCATCTGGTGATTTAATGTTGTAGAGAGAAACTTAAAAGTGATATTAACTTTTCTTTATGAGGCTCATTCAAAGATCAAACTCAGCATATGCACTTCTTTTCCTTCTTTTTGTAATTTGTATCAACATGATTATTCTATACAATCATAGTCTCATGTGTATAGCCTATACATTTTAATAATGTTTTATATTTATTATTGATAGATTCAGTGCAAGCCTTAAAAAGAAAAGAGCAAGTCTTACACTTTATGCTTAAAGAAATGTGCATAGGCTATGCTATTGTACATACACGATAGATAGATGGTATAGAATATATATATATATATATATCCATCTATAGATGGATAGACAAACGGCTAGATAGATAGCTTTCATTAACCACCAATATGACACACCATCTGGTGATTTAATGTTGTCGAGAGAAACTTAAAAAAGTCACTCTGATATTTTATTTGTATTTATTTATTTATTTGCATATATATAAAGCTGCACAAAATCCAGTCAATGAAAAAAAATCAAGAAATGTGTCAGGAGAGGTCAAGAAGCCACAGGCTTATACAAAATGTCTTACTTTTTGGCTTTTATTGCCATAATCCTATGTATTTTTATGATTCTTATTGTAACTTGTCCCTCCAACTGCCCCATGCCTTTAATATGTTTCCTTTGACTTAACTAATTATTGGTTGTCTGTTGTATGTATGGATGTATGGACTGGGAATGCTACAAATGAAAACAATTCAATAAAAACAATGAAATACATATAAAAAACAGTAGAGTAGAAAATAAAATACATCTAAACTTATCAAAAGATAATTAGACATCATTAATTAAATGTGATGATAATTTCCTTTTAAAATGTTCTAAGGATAACGAGCTCTTGATAACATGTATTTTGGTGTTCCATATTTGTACACCACGATATCTGAGGGAGTACTGGCCATGTTTTGTTTAGTAAAAAGGCAGGTGAAGATGATTAACCTGTCTAGTATTATGTGAATGAATTTGAGAATTAGATTTAAAGAAGTTGCTAAACGATGATGGTAAAGAAGAAGGCAAGAACATATATTTATATATAAACACACAAACTTTTAACTTTAACTTTTCTTTAAGGCTCATTCAAAGATCAAACTCAGCACATGCACTTCTTTTCCTTCTTTTTGTAATTTGTGCCAGCAGGATTATTCTACTATCATAGTCTCATGTGTAGCCTACACATTTTAATAATGTTTTATATTTATTATTTATAGATTCAGTGCAAACCGTAAAATTCATCTCCAGCCTCACCATGTGGTCTGTTTCTTGCAGGAGCTAAAAGGCCATTTCATGTTCTCAGAATAAGTGATTCAATGAGGCATCTGTGCAATATTTGCTTGTATTGAACTATATCTCATGAATTAAAGTCTAACCAGAATATGTGCAAAACGATTACATGCCATGCAAAACGCTTCTCTGAATGAAAGCTCTGCCTCAAAAGTATAAAATCCCTTTCAGCTCATATTGAGGATTCAACATCCCGAACATGAAAAGGGAATATGGGTGTAAAATGATTGCCTTACTTTTCTAATGATGCTTTTGGGGGGTTCTCTTATTTAGAGGACACAATTCTAACAATTTCACCCAT
This sequence comes from Sebastiscus tertius, assembly GCA_916701665.1. Lineage (NCBI taxonomy): Eukaryota > Metazoa > Chordata > Actinopteri > Perciformes > Sebastidae > Sebastiscus > Sebastiscus tertius. The sequence continues at coordinate 20,572 of CAKAOH010021130.1, read as the reverse complement.
TTAAAAAAAAACAGAACTGCAATAACAAGCATGTGTTGCCTACATTTTAATAATCTTTAATATCATTATTTTATATTGATAGATTCAGTGCATGTTCGGGTGCAACTACTCAACCTTAAATCTTACCTAACATCATCTCTGTGTGGTCTGTTTCTTACAGGAGCTAAAGGACATTTCATGCTCTCAGAAAAAGTGATTTTGATTAAATGAGGCATTTGTGCAATAGATATGTGCTTGGGAACCTATTGAACTATAGCTCATGAATAAAAATCTAACCAGAATTTGGGCAAAACTATTACATGCCATGCAAAACGCTTCTCTGAATGAAAGCTGTGCTTCGTAAGTGTAAAATCCCTTTCAGCTCATATTGAGGATTCAACATCCTGCTTTTTAACATGAAAAGGGAATATGGGTGTAAAATGATTGCCTTACTTTTCTAATAATGCGGTGCTTTTGGGGGGTTGCTCTCATGTGTAGGTATTTAGAGGCGGATTGGGGACGCAATTCAAACAGTTTCACCCGTTTTAAAAACAGAACTGCAATAACAAGCACTGTTAGAGGACAATAAAACTTTATATTCGCCATGTTATTAGTCACTATAGAGGATATATTGATGGTATGTTTATAGCTGGATTGAACAGTTTTTGCAACAAATTCTCATCCCAACTCGGCATATACTGAGGCTTTGTTAGACCGCTTAGCGTCCCTTTTCGGTCATAGCAAAACGAAAATGCAGGTTATGAAATGACAGATTAGAAGTATTGGATTATTCTGCAGGTGTGGTTTGAAAAGCGACCTTTTTTGATCATTTTTTCCCCTTTGTGATACAGGGTCACTGCGGCAACCTGTTGCTGCAGTTGTCCTCTGTGAAGGAGCAAGCTCAAAGCCTTTCGGTGCCACCTTTCAAGCGACTAGGACGTGTGTTGTATTCTTAAGGTAGGTGTTCCTTTAATTTGAAAGATCAGTCAAACTTAAAGGGACTGTTTGTAAGAATCAGAAATAGGTTGTAACAGCAACACCTGTGGCTGGTAAGTCGACGAAAGTCAGTGTCCTATTGCTCGCGCTCGCCCATGTGCACGCGCTACCGAATGTGAGCGAGCATCCGTCAAAACAGCAAGGCGACACAAGTCAGCTAAAACCACAATATCACTCTACATTTCACCTGCTTGGCAGAAATGTTAGCTGACCAGACGATGGTCTCTCCATGAATCAATGCTAATCCTAGTGCTTTTCCTGCTTCAGCCTCCCGAAGGGAGACAGGGGAGACACCGGCACCCGTTTGGAGACGATAATGTAAATCGTTGCAGAGGCCCGTCACTTCACAAGACACGGGAAACCTCTGTTGGTCTGGAGGAGCTGCATCATTTATTTCTGCACAAACGTCCACTGTACATTCACTAGATATTCTCAGAGCTAAACTAACTCTTCTGCAGTGTGGAGTGTGCGCGCATGCACGTGAGGTGGAGCGAGCTGTGAGTGAAGGCAGGCAGGCAGGCAGAGGAGCAGAGGAGCAGAGGAGCAGAGTACAGCAGAGACTCCGGCCCTGGAGACCAAAGCTACAGTCTCCCCCGCATCCTCCAACCGCGGCCAACACTGTTTTGCAAGATGAGCTTCACTAGATATAACTTTGCGGTTTTGGAGCTTCCGTGTAGTTTGTGTTGGAGTCTGAGTCTGAGCAGCGTAGCCACACCCGAGCGCACATGGGACACCGACCCGGATTGATTTATACGTGTAAGAAGTTACAAACAGTCCCTTTAAATACACTACACACAACACATCTATGGGTGTAGGATGCTGAATGTGTCATACCATTTAGTTTTGTGACCCTATTTAACTACAAACAGATCATTTTTTGAGAAGGAAGAAGGAAGGGAGAATATTTTGCATGAAATTTGAACCATACTGGCCCGAGTTTCCCCTTATGTTACACCAAAAGAAAAGCAATTTCCTTGAAGTGTCCTGGCTGTATTACATCATGTCACATAACACCTACGTCAACCCTGGTGTGGGAAAGATAAAAAGTTTTGTTCGTGAGCGACAGCAAGGACAGACCAAAGGCACCATTCAGCTCCTCTATAGCTCCATGAAATACAACTAGGCCAAGCTATTTTTATGTATATTTCATTATAACTTACTCATGTTTAATTTCTACTACGATATAATTCAGGCTCATTTTGTCACGATTAATTGCTTTTTATAATTTGTCCAAATCTAGAGTGTGAACCCCTGAAGTACGATCGTACTGTAGAGAGGGTCAGTGTTTTGGTCACATGAATTACAGCTTAGCTGACCTGTGCTGTATCTTCTTTATAATCTCATTTTACAAAAAATCTGATTAATTCTTTATGGCTGAAATTCCCCAGCATGGCAATTTGAAGCAAGAATGTCCTTGGCTGTGATCCACAGTGATAGTGTATGAAATGAGCACATCCACTGACTCGGCCTACTTCTGATTCCCCAAGACAAGAGAGAGTGTTCACATGAACAGCCAGATAGTGGGAGCACACAGGCTCATATCACACAGCTTTCCCTTAACAATACGGCAAAACAGGCTCTCTGTCTTTTGTGGGTTTGTGTGGGGGGGTGTGGTAGGTATTTGTCAGTATAGCAACCTTTCCTCAACAATACTGCATGCATGTGCTTTTGTACCTGTGCGTTCATGCATGCAAGTACCAGCACCTTCTAAACGCCGCTCTTTGTTTGCTTGTGTGTGCGCTTGTATGTGCTTTTGTTTCCTACTGTAGAAAGAGAAGCATTTGTGTCCATGTGCATACAATACACATGTAAAAAGGGGACTAGAGCAGTGGTTTGTAATGTGGACTGCCTAGATTTTTCAACAACATTTTGTGAGCAAAAATGTCATGGGAACCATTGATACTCAGCCATCCTAGTGCCATTTAAGTGAGTGTGAAAATACTTAATGTGAAGGCATACTTGTATGTGTTTGGTTGTGTATGGTTGTGTACACATGTGCCGGAGGGCTGCAACCCTATGGCAAGTCAAGAAAGTCAATATTTGACATTGGACTTTGATTTTGCAAGACTCTTTTTCCAAGGCTAGCCTTTTTTTTTACGTCCAATGGCAACGTTTTTGAAATTCTCACTTTGGTAGTACCTACATATGGTAACTATGGTATGGTTAGATTAGAGAAAATTGTGGTAATGGCAACTAAAGAGGTATAGTTGGTTTAGGTACCTAAAACAAACCACAATAACACATTTTAGTTTTAACTTGGGGGGAAATGGAAACAAGCAATATATCATCTTTTTCGTTGATATGGTGAACTTGTTAACAGTTACCTATTTTACACATCCAGCAGACACAAAGCTACAGTTCAGAAGCTAGTTTGTCTGTCTGCTGTGCAGGAAGCGTACAGTGGTATTTGACACTTTTTTTTAGCCTGAAAACAGCAGCCTGCTGTGGTCCAAAATAACGCTGATGCTGGTGGTGAGAGTGAACCGAAACTACAGTTGTGGGCTGTAAAATAAAAACAAAGAGCTGAAAGACACTACAACACTCAAGCTAGCTTGACTGATATCAGGCCATTAAATAAGCGTTAACGGTTGTTATACGCACCATAGTTGTGAGTCAGTAGTGCCCTGCTACACCAAATATTAAGTTTTATCATCTATTCACAAGTTGATGACTGAAAGAAGGTAAAAGAACACGAAAGCGACCTCTAGCGACCTTAGTAATTATGTCAGGAGCAGAAACCGAAGTCAGGCGCAGCATTAAACACTATATGTGGTGTATCAGTGGCGATGGATGGGACACAAAACACAGGACTTTCACCCAGGAGACTGGGGTTTGCATCCCTTGTGAAATGTGTACTTGTCTTTGTGTTCACAAGCATTAAGTTTGACTTTCACTTTTGAAATGTAATTATTTTAAGCCAAACACAAAGTTTTTCTCTAAACTTAACCAAGTGTTTTTGTTGCCTAAACCTAAAAAAGTTGTACTTTTATTACGTAAAGCTAAAAAAGTTGTAGTTTTTTGCCTAAACTTAAAAAAGTTGTAGTTTTGTTTCCTAAACCTAAAGAAGCTGTTTTGTTTATGTTGAAAATGTAACATTTCATTCAGTTATTCAACACATTAGAACTTGTTGCTTTCAAGTTTTTCTTTCACATTTACACGTAGTAGGCGTAGTAGGCCCCCAATGACCCATATCTACGGCGCTTATAGCGACCGATTATGCACATTTAATAGCCTGATAACAGTCAAATCGGGTGCAGGTGCACAAGATGTCATGTGATCCAATTTTCATATGGAAATATTGATTATAGCTACGTTAAGGTTAGGTTAGGGTTCAGCAACTTAAACCCTTACCGTTAGGGAAAGATTGTGTTCTTAATGATCTGCAACAGGAAACAAACTCTGGTCGCCTGCACGAAAATCAGATCCGTCATATGCCAATCCACAAGCCGAACCTCCACACCTTGCACCTCACTACATATAGGGCAAAATACTTATTGCATTGGATGTAGCGGTACGAGGTTGAAAGAAGTTTGTAAAAAATAAAGTGAGGACAAGTGCACTGCAAGTTCGTGTCGATGTGTGCATGTGCATGGCTGCGCTTGTGTGTGTGTGTCTCACTATTTGCAGGCAACACATGCCACCCCTGTGTGCTTGCTCTATTTACAGAGTCCTACAGTGTCTTACCTTCCCCCACTTCGCCCTTGATTTTGACAACTCCTCTTTCTCTTTACATTCTTATAATGTACGATGCTTCCTGAATTATTTTATCACACACATCACTCTCTAAGACCTGGTATCAACCGTCACGGAAGAGATGCTGCTTGAAAACCACACACCTGCAGAGCGTGAGTTAAAGTGATGGGGCGGATGATATACAGTAGATGCCCTTTGGGAGGCTGTAAGAGACAGATATTAATATAGTCACTGAAATACACTGCAGTTGTTTCTATGTCCTTGCAGCAACCAGGTGCTGGTGTTACGTAAAAACCTTGCATCTGAGGAAAATGTCCACCTCTCATGATGCCACTTACGGCTTCACATTGCTGAAACTGTACAATGGGGGATAGCTTTCGTGGACTTAAGGTTTATTCAAGTGGCGGCAATAATGATGATAATGAAAAGAAAAAGAGGAAGAAAGTTCAGCGTCTTAACTCGCTTGATATGATACCGCCTTTTGAGCTTTTGATGACAATGTCAGCGATAAAAAATCGTTAACGGTGTCTTGTCATTTTTGCTGTTTGAGCTTATTTTCTTTTCTCTTTGTCATCAACTGCCACTCACTGAACTTTAGGTCAGCTCAGACAGCTTTGAGTGAGGCTAGTTACATTAGGTGTGTTTTTTACATTAGGGGTGTCATTCAGCTATAGGAATTCAATGGTTTGTGAGCAAGGCCATTTTTAAGTACCACTTGTTTCATCTTGTATGTGCACTTTTAAACGTGCAAGTGTGTGTATATCTGCATATGCGCATTTCCTCGGCTTGTCATTTCACTCCATGAATGCAGCGTGTTGCCATGGGAACTATGACATCGTGACACCATGTGATTTTTATCCATGATTCAATCGGGAAAAAAAGACACTTTCCCTGTGAGTGGTCCGTGCCCTCTCCAGCTGTGAATGATTTGTTTGAGTGCAGCGAGAGGGTGGGCAGCTTTTATAAGGCTCTTTCCTTATACATTAGTCTTTTGTAGGAATGGAGATGTATTTGGAAATTTGTGTTGGCAAGAGGGATACCGTACCTTTTCACTGGCCACCTGTTCTCCTAAGATTTCTCTTAATGCTCTACTCCGACTGTGCACTTTGCCATAATTGTCCCACTCGAACTTGATTTGAAAGTGATGGAGATAGTACTGCCCCCTCTTTGTCGATTAGTCGACTAAACGGTCAGTTTGGTTTTAGTCGACTAAGATTTCTTTAGTCAATTAGTAATTTTTTATACTGTTTTCACACTGAATGACTTATTACGAAGAAACATATGAGCACATCTCTGGTAAACACAAGATTTAAAGTGGTGCTTTTGAGTGATTCTTTGTTGAAAAACTCTTTACAGATTCGGCGATTAAATCAATTACTCGATTAGTCGACAAAAACGTAGGAATTTCATTGGTCGAGGTCAGCCCTAGATGGTGGGTGTCATTGTCCTGATTAATTTGTTCATATTTACCCTCCTGAAATGTTAAAGAAATAGTTTTCCATTTTGGGAAATCTGCTTATTTGCTTTCTTGCCTATAGTTAGATAAGAAGATTGAAACCACTCTTGTGTATGCACAGTAAATATGAAGCTACCTCTAGCAGTCCGTTAGCTTAGCTTAGCTTAGCATAAAGACTATTATGCCAGTATTGGGAGTTTGTTCATTGAGATAAGCACTAATTGAGTCCTAAAATCTGGAAATGACATTTTTGCCTTTGCAGTTCCCTCCTCTGGAAGTTTTTTAGTTAGATGCATGAAATAATGTCTGTGGTTAATATAAGCTGAAGAGGTTTTAAGGTTTTGTTCTGCGACATAAAATACGTCAATAAATATCCCACTCTTGAATTTTGAAGCTTTTACGTGTTTTGAAAAAGGCGGTTGCTAATAGGTGGCTAAATGAGATTTGGAAATGGAAAAATCCCATTGGCTTTTTGTCGAAGGAACCCAGGGGGTTGCTAACTTCCTGGTTGGCCTACAAAACTACGTCCTGCAGCGCTCTAATAAACCACCACAGAAGAAGAGGGCGCAACGAGATGACTTACTTAAAAGAGCGTCAATGAAAACCCAAATGGTGGGGAAAAAATGAAAGAACATGACGAAATGCACATAATCACACTAGTTAGACACATATATGTTGCGATGCTTGACCGGCAGTCCACTGGTGCCATTGTAGCATGTCTTAACGTGTACCAACATGCATCAATACAAACAATACACATGTACAGACACCGCCTGTGTTTTGGCCCTGAGGAGGCGGAGAATTTGCTAAGCCGTGCCATTATGCAAGTATACACCATTGCACACACACACACAAACAGCCAAAAGCTGCTGGTGAGCTTGCACCTGAGAGCCTCTGACCCACATAGGACCATGATGCGCAGGATGCGTCCCACTTTTCCACTTGATGCATCATTAACCCGCTGTCTGTCCAAAGGGCTGAGCTGGATTATGGTCCCGGCTCACCTGAGCTCACATTGTTATTATTATTATTATTATTGTCTTTCATCACATACACAAACACACAAACACTGACACTGTACCTTCAGACTACTCGTGGCTTTCCATGTTCTCATTATTGCACACAGAAACACACACCTGTGTACTGACACTCTCACGGTGCCCATGGTGTCTGCCAGTATCAAAGTGGTTTCCTGGGGTACTAAAGTGCACAGTGTCTCCCATTTTAGCCACCGTGTTGCCTCAGACAGTCCCTCCTTCTCTCTCTACCTTACTCCCTCCCTCTCTCTTTCTCCCTCCCTCCCTCTCTCTCTCTCTCTCTCACACACACACATGCTGGCTCTTTTCTGCTTTCTGTCTCCTCTCCAGCTGTCTCATTCTCTTATTCCCTCTTCCCACTCTCTGTTTTCTCCTCCTCCTATTTGCCTCTCCTTCTCTTTCTCTCTCACACACGAGCATACAGATGCGCGCACACACACACACACACACACACACACCACACACACACACACTCTCTTCTTCTCTCTCCTCGTATCCACCGGCAACTGCGCAGAGAAGCTTCCCCTCACCAAGCCTGTGGATCCCTTCACTTGACTAATTAGCCTTGAAGTGCTGTTGAAGATCATCATATTTAGCTTTGCGACCTAGAGGCAGAGTGCAGACAGATATAGACTAGGCTGGCTGGAGGCTGGCTGCCTGGCAGTGGGCAAGCTCTCTATCTCTTTCTCTCTCTGTTTCTCTATTCTCACTCAGTGCCGAAGGCTTCTCAGTGGCGGAGCGGCGGAAGTGAGGGGTGTTTTTTTTTTTTGCTTTGAAAGAGACGAAAAGGGGGGAAAGAGAGACCACAACGCAACCACAGAATGGGAGTCCGCTGCAGGAGCAAATCCTCCTAGAGACGGAGACTCGGAGGAGGCAACGGTCACTGTGCAGCAGCAGATACTGTTTCCAAGATACAGAGATTTAAGGTGAGTTCTCAAACCAGTCAGTGCTGCCCTGCTCATCTGGTTCTGTTTGGAAATGGGTTGTTCCTGAATATGTATATGTGTGTGTGTGTGTATATGTGAGGGAGACTGTGTGTGTGAGGGTGACGATGTGTGTGAGTGTGCATCTCTACGACCCCTATTGTTGAACCTGAGGTGCAGCACAGGAGGGATTCATGTTCAGGATGCTCTCTCTCTCTCTCTCTCTCTCTCTCTCTCTCTGTCACACACACACACACACACACACGCAGGCATCAGCTGTGCAGCGCCACTTGTTGGACTGACATCCAAGTTGACATGTAATGCGATGATGGTCACTTGTGCGTGTGAATGAGCCTGTGCATACAGGTGTGTGAATGTCAGTGTCTGTAAGTGTGTGTAATGCACCTCTGTTTGTGTGTGTGTGTGTGTTTGTGTGTGTGTGTGTGTGTGTGTATGTGCCAGGGAGATAGTGAGTGGGCTCTTTTGTTGCCGTGGTGCCAGTGCAGAGCTTAAGGATGCACATCATAGTGAACAACATGGACAGCAACACAAGAGACAATCGGTCATGCCAACCTTATGCCTGATTGCTTCTCTCTGCTTTGGATGATGGGTACATAAAGGGAGACAACCCCCTCTCCTTGTGTGTGTGTGTGTGTGTGTGTGTGTGTGTGTGTGTGTGTGTGTGTGTGTGTGTGTGTCTTTGCAATCCCTTGATCCTCTGCCACAACTTGTACAACCTGTTCTCTCTTTAATATCAATGAACGCCGTTTCACCAATCAAAGCAGCTGTAGCGGAGGCTCCACTGTAGCAGACGCTTGTACTTATATTGGAATAGTGGAATAATAGTGAGATAGTGTTTCCCATGAGGCAGACAGGCGATAGTGGAGAAAACAAGTACATGAACCACAGCATGAATAATTAACCCACTTAAACACAGCGAGTGTAGTCTGTATACGGCTCGGCTAAACATCGCACGATGCATAGACACAGAAATAGTGTACGTGTGTGCAAAGACCAAGATTTTTGAAGGGACATTTTGAGACATTTCATCCATTTGCTGCCACAAACAAGAAATCTCACGTGCATCTATAAATAGAGGGCCACGATGATAAATCTCTGACGTGGAACAGAAGCTGCCAAAAGGGACTTCATTGCCAGATAATTGAAGTTCAAGTTTGTGGACACTGTGACAGCACCTGAGGCAGAAATAATGATGATCTAATCCCCCAAAATTCGACATGTTTAAATTGAAGAGACCATTATTCAGTGGCTGTGTAATACAGACAGGTGCATTTCTAGTGGGTAGTTTGCTTTACATTTTTTTGTTTCATTTAAAGGATATCCAAGTTTGAATGATTCTTTGAATCTCAGCTTGTTGCTGGTTCAGTAGTTAAATTTTTCTGTTAGATTAAACGGTTCCAGATGAGAGAAGATCTAAGGGAATTTAGGTTACTGGGAGTATTACATCTTTAATGCTTTAGTTATTAATGCATACACTGTAATGAATATTTTGCAGCAATATTTAGGATGTTCATGTCCTGTTCTCCTTATATGAAAATATACACTTTCTATCTTGATGACGAATGATGGTGAAGATGGTGTATTTTTTGTATTTGTGTAAACAGGAATTAAAGCTTCATTAGGCAGAATGTTTTTGGCATCATTGGGTAAAATGTTCATGATAACCTTTCAGCATATTGTAATTTAAGTGTTCTGAGAGACTTCTGCACCTCCTCATGGATCTGTTTTCAGGCTTTAAAATATCTGGTCCGTGACGGGAGGCTTTGGCCAATCATTTCAGAGAGAGAGCGTTCCTATTGGCTGTGCTCCAGCTGGTGGGCGGTGCTTGGAATTTCCCCAAGAGATCGCAACATGGCTGCCGGGTCACAAACGTTCTCATTTTCCAGCTAAATAGTACACTACAAGATGTTTCTGAAAACATTTGAGGCAAGAAATAGACATTACAGTAACAGAATGTTGATTCATATTTGATCAGCGCTGCCTAGTTTGACCGTTTGATTGGACCTCGCGAGTGATTGACAGCTCCCATAGACGGCAGGCTCCAGCTCGGCTCTGATTGGTTGTTTTCCTCCGGTCTGTGAAATCTTGCAGATACCATTAGGAGCAGCGGAGGACACAGAGGCACATGATTTTTTTCAGATTACCTGTCTCATGCACTACTGTCAGGATATAGTGACCGTTTTATTAAAAATAACTTTTTTAAAACACATTTGCTCCAATTCTACCCACTGCTGCTTTAAGATGCAAATATACACTTTGTATCTTCATGGCGAATGATGGTGAACATGGTGTATTTTTTGTATTTGTGTAAACAGGAATTAATTATGTTTTACTTTAAAAAGTGCTTTGAAGAATTCGATTCATTTCAGGATTAAAATGTTGGTTCCTGTCATTGTTTCATGTTTCAGAGGTAACATTTTACTACTGTATATCGCCGATGAAGACGTGGACACATTCCAACCTTGTGCGGTGGCTTCCTCCCCTCTCACCAAAAAATGACCATTGATTGGAGAAAGGGCTGACAGGGCAGCAGAGATCTGCCCTCAGCCATAAAGCCAGCGAGATAATTGTTGTCAAGGAGATGAGGAATAGGCTCGATATCTGAGAGGAGAACCAATTGGTGTTTGAATGAATAAAATTACACAGAAGGCTGCTGAGGGCAGTGGCTTTATGATTGATAAAATCATGATTTCAAAGTTCTTAGAAAAACTGCATTTGCCGTTTGATTCAAAGAGGATATTGAATGCCTTTTGAGGCATCCCTTACAAAAAAAAGCAGGAGCTGACATTATTCAGCATGAGTGCAGTCATTTGCATGTCTGAAACCCCTGAGCATCTCATCAGCTGGCCTTCCTGCGCTAACTTTCTCTTCCCCCTGTCTCCTTCTATTCCCACTTTGGAGACTGAAGCTGTTTTTCCTCAACTTCTACCTGTTATCCCCCGAATGCTGTTATTTCCCGCTGCTGAGTCTGCTGGCTTTCACCCCACCCTCCTCACTTCTGAAGAGTCTCCGAACGTCTGCATCATGACTTTGTCTCTCTCTTATCTCTTTCTGTCAGGCTTTTGTTTTTGATCATCGCTCCTCTGTTTCCACTCTACTTCTCCTCCTTTCAACCTCATTCCCCCCCTCCAACTCTTTTGATTGCCTACCTACAGTACACTGGTGTGTGTGTGTGTGTGCGCACCTGTATGTGTGCAGTTTTGATGCAGAATAAGTCTTTGTAGGCAACTCTGCAAATGGGTGAGTGAGTTTGTGTGTCGTGTATGTGTATAAGTACTGTACGTGCGCGCATAAAAATAGACGTTTTTACTCTGTTGGCAGGAGATAAAAGGATTCTCGTTTTGTGCTCAGACATGATTATCGGTAAAATTGACAACATGGAGCGCACGGGCGATCAGCAGTGTTGAAGCTCCCTGGTTTACTAATGGATGGACGGCACATTATGAGCTCCAGGTGTAAAGAGTGCACATTATGATTGAAGATCGTGGGTCTCACTTTCAGAAAGCAGGTTTAACAAACTTTGAGTCTAAGCCTGAACTCTGAGTTGACTAATCAGATTCAGATCAATCAACTCTTGAATAGGTTGAACTTGAACCAAATAACATATATTGCTAAGAAGTGAAAGTCGATTGATTGTTCCATTGCAACGTCAGTGCCCAGCAGCAGAGCTATGCATCCATCCACCATTTTGGACTGGAAGCGACTATCGGATGGCAGTAAAAAAAAAAGAAAATTATTTCTATTATATTGTCATAATTTAATGTCTCCACCGAAATGGCCTGTGTTGAACAAATATTATAAATATGCACACTATTACAACTATTTACTTACTTACATTTGTATATACTATTACTACAACTAGATAAATGTAGAAGAGTAAAAAGTACAATATTTCCCTCTGAAATGTAGAAAGCATAAAGTAGCATAACGTAGAAATGCAAGTACCTCTAAACTGTGCGGAAGTACAGTACTTGAATTAATGTACTTTGTTATATTTCACCACTGTTTAGTTGTCAGTTTAATTGTAGGTCTGAATGTTTCCATTGGACATAATCTCATGCTGTCATCAGCTGCATCACCAACAGGAGCAGCACTAATGTAATACACACAGAGTTTAAAACTGTTTCTGCCCAGCGACAGCTTTGTGTATCAGGACATTTTACTTGTGTGTGTGTGTGTTTTTGTTTTTTTTTAGCTAGTAGCATATTGCTCAAAAAGATCAAAACTTACAGGCGCTCAACAAAAAATTATTTTCCTCTTGCGTCTCAACAGACTCTGAAACCCTCTCACCCTAAGATTTACTCAAAACCAGGCACTGAATATAAATAGACTTGTATTTACACTCTTGTGGAACTCAGACAACTGTTTAGTGACTCATTGTTGTCACAAAGTTATGACTAAATCGAGGTGTCAGTCAGGTCTAATTCCTTGCCAATGAGTCTGTCCACTTATTATCCACAGCCACGCTTATCGCACAGGTTGACTTTGGATGAGTTTGTCTCAATACAAGTGGTATACCGTATCTATGCCTCTTCTGTATTACTTATTATGATGCCTCAAAGTCACCCAGTCTGTTCTCATAGTGTCAGCAGAAACATTGCATTTATTGTTTAGTATTATGAACATTACAAAACATTAAAAACTAGAAGATCTCCACCAGGTGTGTCTCCCTCTCCCCTCACAAACAAAGACGATTGAATCTCACTCAGTTGTCCCTACTGGCTCCTTTACAGTTAAGATGCCGGTGAAGAAAACAGTTTATTTATTCATCTCGTATCGTTCCAACTTTAGTAGATCATAACATATCGTGTGTGAATAGATGTTCCGGTTCAAAATGAGACCAAACTTTTCTATGGATGTCAGTTTTTGAGCCATGACAAAAGGCCAAAATGTGCATGCAACAGACTGGGTAAGATTGTTTTTGGCTTAGCCGATTGCCAGAAATGCCTTTAGCTATGGAAGCAGTTGTCAATCACTTGCAGTTGTCAATCACTTGCAGCCCCTACCGGCCGGTTAAGAGGAGTGAGGAGTCAGCAGTCCATGACGGTGTAAAACAGTCAATAAAATAAGTTTTTTTTAAAGATTGAGAATCACCACGACGATGAGGGATCCTTGAGCATGCAATCGAAAATGTGCACAAAGAAATATTAAGCTGCTGGGTCCAGGAGTATGCAAGATTAGCTGCGGACAGACAGACAGACAGAGAGAGCGATACACATGATCCCTTACACCTGGTGGAGATAATGATAAAACAAAATGATCCACATCTTTATGAACTTTAAATGTTTTTCTGTGCTTGTGTGATAATATATTTTTATGATGTCAAGTTCAACATTTGCATTTTAGTAGTTTGTGTTCTTACAGTCCATTAGCATATCCTTTTGACGCAAACAGAACAAAGTAAACTAAAGCTTTGCAATGACCTTTGACCCCCCACAGATGATTGACAGTCAGCTGTCGGCACAGAGGAGGGCGATGAGGAGCCTTCCCGATGACAGCGGTCAGCAGAAGACCAGCACCTACATCGTGCCCTGCTTCCTCTTTGTGGAGGTGAGTGTCTGGATGTGTTTCGTTCAAAAGAAACCAGAATGCAGCACCGTGGTCACGTGTTATGCTCATCAGACTTGACTCACGTCTGAAAATGTGAGCCTGATCTGACCTGAACATTGAACTTGGTTTGTTCCTTGCTTTAGCAGTTATGAACCTACAACTGAAGGCAATATTTATCATATTTGACCTGGCTTAACCTAAATCTCAGGCTTCCATCTGCTGATGTTGTACAGTATAGGCAAGGTTATGGTGCAATTTTCAGTGTAAATGCTGCCTGGTTGTATATGAAAGAGGGCAGAAATGAAGAGTTAGCTGTATATTTAGCTCTATGATTTATAAACCTCTTGGAACTTGGAGTCATACAGAGCAAACTGATGGACACATGAAAGCACATTTTTACAGTCTTCTGCCTGTGAATCTTCCTCTTCTCTTTTATTTCTCTATTTCTTCCATCATTTCACATGTTTCTCATGGCAGATTAACAATAATGCGCGCCAGTTGGGGAACTGCATGAATTAGCAGGCTCTGTTTTCAATTCACTGACTCCCAAAAGCAGTGATTGATTTGATTGAATTGTCCCAAAATGGGTAATTACCCTCAGTCCATGAATCATTTAGAGATAACATTCAGCGGGAGGATGATGGGGTCTATCGCTGAGGTATTCTCGCAAAACAAAGGCCCTCTCAAGTGACCCTTTTTTGCTCATAAGCTCCCGGATTCCTTTCCTCTGCTCCTCTACTCTTCCCACGACTCTTCTCCTCTCCCTGTAATCCCTAAATGACCTGATGGAGCGCTCATGGCCTCAGCTGCATTTCCTAATTAATTGGCCTAATTAAGAACGGAAACCCAATTAGCCCGTGCCACCGCTAACACGCTTCAGGCCCGCAGGTCCTCGCAGCTACAGCGACGACAGCTGAATTAGCTGTTTTTTGGAGGGTTTTTTTTTTTGCATTAAAATAAAAGTCTTTGCTTTTGAATTCACCCTAAAAAATGTGATTCTTATACAGGTTGAAATATTAAAGTTTGAGGTTGGTGAAAAGTCAAATGGTGCTATAGAAAGTTGGCTTGCTGAGTCAGAAGTTCAGGTTTTGCAATAGTAGATATAGCCTGCAGGCAAACAAGAGAGCTGAGGAGAGATATGGATGTTTTTCTGTCCCACCGGTTGAGACAAACTAAAGTAAACACACACCTTGTGAAGCATTTTTATTTTACTTTTCTGGCGTAAACTATCTTTAGAAAACTGCATCTTTCTTTAGTGCACCTGCAACTGAATCTCTGAAGGATTCCTCTCTTCTCTTTGTACTCATTCACTGTTTCACAACTTCCTCTTGATAAAATTTCATCTGCTCTTTGTGCCTCATCCAATGCATGAATGCAACACTTTTTTGCACATAACTACTCTTCAACACACATGTCAGTTACCGCTGCATCTCTTTAGAGCACAAATATCCCATAATCCCTGCAGGTTTACACGCTGTCTTCATTTCTTTCATTGTGCTTTGGTATTGGCTCTCAGCATCCTCTTGAGGACTTGTTATAATGATTTTCCAGCTTTCTAATTTTTTCATAGCGCGTCTATAATATCTCTAGGCTTATATCTGTCAGTGGTGCTCCTCCCCTCCTCCAGTATTCTCTTTGACGGTCTCTTGAGTACTGCCCAGTCACTCTTTTTATACAGAGCCTCTACATCATTCCTCTCCTGCACTTACTCCCTTGAGTAATTACATTTTTTGCACCATGGATCTCTCCATTATTCCCCTTTACTTGTAAAAAGCTTCATCTCCTCCTCCCACTCAAAAGCCGGTCTGCTATCGCAAAGACCTCCTTTTCTCCTCGTTCCTCTTCTCCAGCTTCATGTTCCCTCATGGGTCTCCATCGGTTCTCTCGTTTCTGCTAACCCCACTTGTCCTCACACTCACCTCGTATCACACACCGGAGGGTGAACATCTACGCTCCGGTGTATCTGTAATCTCCCCTCTCTCCAGGGCTGCATCTATTGTTTTTATTTTGTTCAAACAGGGCCGGAGGTGGGATGATGTAAATATAATCTGACTTTTATCACAGCCTGAATGAATCTGTGTACATTGCAGGAGTTTAATAAAGGGCATTTTTTAAATTTGAATCCTCCCTCTAATGTGTTCATACTGAAGCAGCTTGCTGTAGCATAGCTCCCCCCGGAGGGCACTCACTCCTTTGTTGTTACATTAGCATCTCATTACCCATTTCTTCTCAATTCAAACGCCCTGTCTTATTCCCTCTCTTGTGATCTCGTTGCAGATTCCCTCTCTCTTTCCCTCTTTTCTCCCTCACAATCTTACTCACCGCTCTCTCTTCCTTCGTCATTTTATTCATGACGATGGCCTTTTTCCTCTTTCTCGGTCAAGTCCCGCTGTCACTTTCGTCGCCGCTTTAATCTCAAGGCTTGTCTACTGTCTCGAACTTTGATTACTGTATATCTCTCTCTCCCTCTGTTCCCACTTTCCATGTTTCTTTCTTCTACTGTCTCTCATCGTTTTCGTCCTCTACTAGATTAAAATGTGAGAACTGGCCTTATCAGTTTCACACAATTTCACTCTTAGCTGCATAGGATTAAAGCAACATAATGGAAAGCAGATAAACCACCCCCTCTCTCTCTTTATCTCTCTCTCTCTATCTGTATCTTTCACCCTTCTCTCTTGTTTTCACTCCATGCTGCTGCTGCTGCTGCTATCGCTGCCATCGTGCTGCGAAGTCACACGAGGGACTGGTCTGCAGCACTGACAGAGGCACTGCTTCAAAGGACCCTCTTTAAAAAGTCATTTTGATACAACTGATTCCTGACTCGCTGGTGGATGGGAGGAGGGTTACGAGTCGGTGTGATCCAGACCGGCCCACTGTGAAAACCTGTACTGAAGTTGACTTACAGAGTGACTACAAGTGGACTCTTTGAGTGGATCTCAGTGAGCGTGCAGCTTGCAGCCAGCGAGCGGTGGTGTGGCACCAGCTGTAATAATACTGTAGTAAGATGTGTTAATTATTACAGTGGATGTACTGTAGCTGCTAATTCCTGTGGCACCCAGCCTTTGTAGTGTGTATCCTGGCTTTGCTGTTCAGAATCGGCTGCCAGCTCGGAGTAGCTGAGCCTCCTCCTCCTCCTCTCCTCCTCCTCCTCCTCTGCGCTCCTTCCTCATGCCTCGTTGGCTGCATCCTCATGTGGCACAACGAGTTCTGTAAAGTAAACAGACTGCTGAGCATCGGACCACGTAATGTTTCATGTCTGCGGCCAACGCTGTCTCTGATGATACTCTAAGGTCTCAGTTTACGTCTGCTTGCATCTCTCATTTCCCAGGTTCCCTATAGTTGCCCTAATCTGTGCCTGCTCAGTTATATTTCTATAATTGACTTGTTATGCTTCAAGTGGTGCATAGGTCTCTGTCTCAGTTTACATATACCACTAATTTGCAACAGCAAAATAAGTTTTGAAGGAAATGTAATTCGGCCCCAACTTCATTTTCTATCAACATACCGAGGAGATGTTGTTAAACTAACTAAAACTAAAACCATGTAATTCTCTTCCGCCCACTATCTGATTCTCTGCCACTATTGAGACCTTCGAGATCTTAAAATACTTCTGCTCATTATCATCACTCCGATTTTTCTTCTCTTCTATTGTGTGTTTTTTCCTTCTTCTGTTTTAGTTTTCCTCTGTGTGAGCTGTGACTTTGGCTCAACTGTTGGGTGTAAAGTGCTAGTTGAGCTGAGTTAAACATATCTGGCAAGTTCTTGCAACACCACAGTTGCTCGTAGCAACTAAAGTAGGATTTAACTTTTTAATGGTTATGTTAAAGGGCCAGTATGCAGCATTTATGGGAATCTATTCGCAGAAATCTAATATAATGTTCATAACTATGTTTTCATTAGTGTATAATCACCTGAATTTACAAATTGTTGTGTTTTCGTTAGCTTAGAATGAGCCCTTCTTATCTACATAGGGAGTGGGTCCTCTCCACGGAGTCCGCCATGTTTCTCCTCCATGTTTCTACAGTAGCCCAGAACAGACATACCAAACTCTGGCTTCAGAGAGAGCCTTTCACGTTTTTACGTTACCTGAAGGCCACCGTAGTTCTCCGACACGCTTGTGCAGAGTGCAAAACCGTGGTACTGCCAGCCGCCATCTGACTTCCGTTGCTCCTAAAGTAGTATTATTATGGTAAGGATGACCTTTGAGCGAGGTTAACGGCATTACCACAGTTTTGCACTCTGCGTCTCACAATACCGCAGTCTTGGAAAGGGTGGAGTGAGCGGATGAGTACTCAGTTGGTTACAAACTGCAACCACACCACTAAATGCCGCCAAATCCTACACACTGTACCTTTAAAGCATTTAGTTAAAGGGGCTCTCCACCAACTTTTTATATCAAAATCTGTTTACAGGTCTTTGCTAGTACTACTGCATACTGTATGTGAAAAAAAGGTTGTGTAATGGTACATGTCCACAGCCTCTGTCCTTTCCACGCTTCCAATCCATTGTTTTTGTAAGCAGCCGTGCAATGCATTCTGGTAGCGTGATGGCGCAATTCGAGAGACAGGGCGTCACATTGGCCACTCTTCATTTGCATAAAGCTGAGGTCTAGGCTACTTTATGCAAATCACGGGCGTCCGACGCGACTTGCCGCTTCTGGAAACTCCCTAGAAACTTTTAAACTAAGTCTCGTCGATCCAAAATAAAGACAGATTCAGCAACTGCGTAGCTTATTTCTCGCATAAAATGCTTTCAGTGACACATTTTGGTGAACAACTTTTGTGATATAAGAGTAGAAAGTTTCTAAACGAGCCACCATGTTGGTTCCAGTTTGAAAGCTGGGAGCAGCAGCCCACGAGGGAAAGCGTTCGTCCAATCAGGTGCCGAGTGCCTTGCGTCTAGTGGCAGCCCATCAAGCGTCCAATGCTGGGAAGTGACGTGATCCCTCGTGATAAAAAACGCCCATGTCGACATGTACCATCATCCTTTCGTGGCTCCAGAGGGAGCTGTGCAAAATCTGCCTCAAGAGATGTCACTGTGTCTGAGTCAGCGTTGTTTGGGGCTGAAGACTACAAGGCCAGACCTCTGTAGCCTGCTCCTCATCTCTGCTTGAGGCTAGCAGCCAAAATGTTGACATTAATATGTGTGACCATATTCATCTCCCTACTGCCCTTTGATGAAGCATCACCACTGAACATAATCCAACAAGGCAATTACATTTCCTACATGAAATATTTGGCAGAATTAGTAGTATATAAATATAGTTTCTTGGAGACAGGGTTGATCTGAACGATCACAGACAAAACTTCTGTTGTGTTTCATCATCTTCTTGCTGATCTTAGGCTTTTCAGTGCAACTCCAGAAAACACCTTACCTTGCTTGTCGACATTATAAGTTTTGCTGTTTGAGCACGGACGGCTACTGGCATCTTTCGCCGTTTTTTTTGGTTTAGATGTGAAGGCAGCACAGCATCGGTTGCTCCAATAATGAACAGCATCCTGAAAGCATCAGGCCTAACAGTTCCCTACAACAAAGCATCTTCCTCTCTGCATGTGCTTACTTCATCCATATTCCCTGCTGGGTTTGATACTGCCTCAGAACATCTTCTACCTCCGAGCAATGCATTTGTTGCGTGTGTTTACTCTTTTCTAAAGATATTTTGTTCCAAACAGCTTCACATGTGCCAAGACCAAGACACCCCCAACCAAACTGTACTCACAATTCCTCCGTATCTAAGCAGCAAACATGCTTACTAAACTACTAGTAGTGCTTCTTTCCATACTAACTCCAGATTTACCTCACAAATTCTTCTGTTGGACTAAATCTAAATGTAGAAGCAGCTCAACTTCTCATACAGTGGCCCTTTAAAGCTTCAGTAGGCAGAATATTTGTGGCATCATTGGGCAAGAAATCCATAATAACCTTTCAGCATATTGTAATTCAAGTGTTCTGAGAGAAAACTAGACTTCTGCACATCCTCATGGCTCTGTTCAAGGTTTAAAAAAGACTTTAGCCAATCACAGGTCATTTCAGAGAGAGAGCGTTCCTATTGGCTGTGCTCCAGCTGGTGGGCGGTGCTTGGAATTTCCTCAACTGATCTCAACATGGCTGCCGGGTCACAAACTTTCTCATTTTACAGCTAAACAGTACTTTTCAAGATGTTTCTGAGGCAAGAAGTAGGAATTACAGTAACAGAATATTGATTCATATTTGATCAGCGCTGCCTAGTTTGACCGTTTGATCGGAGTTTGCGAGTGATTGACAGTCGGCTCTGATTGGTTGTTTTCACCGGAGGACACAGAAGCACACATTTTTTTTCAGATTACCTGTCTCATGCACTCAAACGGTCACTATGTATATAGTGTTGTTTTTTAAAAATAACTTTTTTTAATCATATTTGCTCCATTTCTACCCACTGCTGCTTTAAGCCATTTCTTAATATACCGCTAATGATTATCTTTAGCCTCTTTCTAATTCATCACGTCCCTGAACGCATTACCTTCTACTAGAATATATTATTGATTCATTCTCTGGTTGTTTTTTTAGGCTCAATTTATGAAAATGCTCACACAAATTATTTTCATGAGTCCCCTCCCTCTTCAACACACACACACACACACACACACACACACACACACACTGCCACAACGACACAGTAACGGCTCATTTTCACATTATTCTCTCCCTTAGTTTCTGCCTCATTATCTCTCAGACTCCATGAATAGCACCTGCCTGCCTGTCTGCTGCGTTGGGATTTCTCTGCACTCTGGATGGATGTTTGAAACACTTGTTAGCTGGCTGCTTCCCACCTGTTATCACTTTAGGGGGGAAGGGAAGGAAGAGAGACCCTGCATATATATATATATATATATATATATATATATATATATATATATATATGTATATATATATATATA